>CM031609.1:84295593-84303093 GCA_018398815.1 Conus ventricosus
GTGTGGTGTGGGGTGTGGGGTTTGTTGTGTTTTGTTGTGTTGGTTTTGTGGGGGTGTGGTGGTCTGTGCGTTGTGGGTGCCGGGGGGGGGGGGGGGGGGGGGTTTGGGACCCCCAAAAAAACAATCGTTTCCAGCCCCATGCGTTTTCTGCTTGTCAAAAGACGCTTTGTGGAAAAGGTGACAGCTTCTTAAAAAAGGGCCAAATTCCCCCTTCTTTTCTCCTTCAATGCAAAAAACTATGGGGCGCCCCCCCTCTTCCTCAGTCCTAAAAATTGGGCCTTTTTCCCCATCCCTTTGGAACGGGGTAAAGACCAACAGCCCCCCCCAGCCCCCCCCCCCCCCCCCCCCCACCCCCCCCCAAACTTCCACCCCCTGCGTTTCCCTCCCGCTCTCCCATCTTCTGTCCCCAAATTTAAAAAAAAATTTTGCGGTAACAAAGGGGTAGGGATCATTTTCAAGAGAAAGCCTCCCCCCCCCTCCCCCCCCCCCCTTTTCCCTCCTTTTTCCAACCCTTTTTAACCCCTATCCTACAGCCTCCCTCCCCTCCCCCGCACCCCCGTTTTTTTCCCAATCCTACACCTCGGCCCCCCCCCCCCCCCCCCCCCTTTTCCCGCCCCCCCCCCCCTTGCACTTTTTTTTTACCCCTACCCAAAACCCCCCCCTCCCCCCCCCCCCCCCCTCCCGCAGGGTTTTTTATCCCATCCCAACACCCCCCACCCCCCCCCCCCTGCACCCTTTTATCCCTATCCAACAGCCCCCTCCCCCTCCCCCGGAAACCCTTTTTTAACCCCATCCAAACAGCCCCCCCTCCCCCCCCCAGCACCGGCCTTTTATCCCAAACCTACACCCCCTCCCCTCCCCCTGAAACGTTTTTTAAAAACCCTATCCTAAAAGCCTCCCTCCCCCCCCCCCCCTTCACGCCTTTTTTTCCCTATCCTAACCCTCCCCCCCCCTCCCCCGCACCCCTTTTATCCCAACCCAAAGCCCCCTTCCCCTCCCCCCCCCTGAAACGCCTTTTACCCTACCCAAATGCCTCCCTCCCCCCCCCCAACCCTTTTACCCCTTCCTACAGCCTCCCTCCCCCCCCCGAAACCTTTTTTATCCCTATCCTACACCCCACCCCCCCCCTCCCCCCCCCTGCAAAAAACCGTTTACCCCCTATTTTAAAAGCCTCCCTCCCCCCCCCCCTTTTCACCCTTTATCCCTTTCCAAACAGCCCCCTCCCCCCCCCCCTGAAAACCTTTTTTAAACCCCTATCCTACAGCCCCCCCCACCCCCCCCCCTGCACCCCTTTTTAACCCCCTATCCTACAGCCTCCCTCCCCCCCCCCTTCCCGTTTTTTTATCCCAAATCCTACAGCCCCCCTCCCCCCCCCCCTGCACGTTTTTTAAACCCTACCCAAACCCCTCCCCCCCTCCCCCGAAACCCCTTTTTTCCCAAATCCTAAAACCCCTCCCTCCCCCCCCCCCCCCACGTTTTTTAAACCCCTATCCTAAACCCTTTCCCTCCCCTTCCCCTTTAAACGTTTTTTAACCCCTACCCAAAAGCCTCCCCCCCTCCCCCTGCACCCTTTTAAACCCTACCACGGGCCTCCCCCTCCCCTCCCCCGGGCACGCCTTTTACCCCTATCCTAAAACCTCCCCCCCCTCCCCTGCCCCTTCTTTTTTTTCCCCTACCCAACAGCCCCCCCCCCCCTCCCTGCCGCTTTTTAAAATTCCCTATCCAACACCCCCCCCCCCCCCCCGGGCACGACTTTTTTTTTTCCCTACCCCAACGCCTCCCCCCCTACAGAAAAGTCTTTTTCCCAACCCCTTTTTTTTCCCCCCCCTCCCCTTTGGTTTTTTTTTTGGTTTGAGTATTCCCCCCCTACGTGCGCCCTTTTCCCCCCCATGAGTTTTTCCCAAACCTAATCATTCCCCCCCCCGATGAACCACCCGGGGCCCCCCCCCCTCCCACGGGCAGCCAATCCCTATCCTAAGCCCCCCCCCCAACAGCACTTTTTACCCCACCTTACCAAGGATCCCCCCCCCGCATTTTTTACCCTCTACAGCCCTTTCCCCCCCCACTGAAACCGTTTAATTTCCCTTCCCGGGGATTCCCCCCCCCCCAACGCAAACCTTTCAAAATAACCCTTCCTCCCCTCCCCCCTAGGGAACGCAACCCTTCCCTTTTACCCCCCCCTTCCCCCCCAACTCCCCTTTTAAACCCCAACCTAAAAGCCCCCTCCCCCCACGGCAGTTTTTACCCTTTAAATTCCCCATTGGGCCTTTTTCCCCCTTTTAAAGGCCTTCCCCCCCTTGGGGACGTTTTTCCCAAATTAAAGGTCCCCCCCCCTTGTCAAATTTTTTACCCTAAAAAAAAAGGGCCCCCCCTCCCCCCAATCCGTCTTTTTTAAATTAATTTTTACAGCCTCCCCCCTTTTTAGCACCGCATTTCCCAATTTTTCCCATCCTCCTCCCCCCCACCTTTCCCCCGGGCCCCCCAAAAAACCCCCAACCTTAAAAGGGGACCCCTCCCCCCCCCTGGCCTTTTCCCTGCCCCTGTTTAAACCCCCAAAGCATCATACCCCAAAAAAATTTAAAAACCGCCCCCCCCCCCCCTTACCCCCCCGTTCCCCCCCCCCCCCCCCCAGCCCCCCAAACACCCCCCCTGACGCCTTTTATTTTTTCCCAACCAAAAACCCCCCCCTTCCCCCAACAAAAACGTTTTTTAAAACCCCTTTTCCTACAGATTCCCCCGGAAGGCCTTTAAATCCCAACACCCCCCCCCCCTCCCTCTCGGTTTTTAAAAACAGCCCACCCCCCCCGTACCCCTTTTTAAATGGGTTGGCCAGGGATGCAGCCCTGGGTTCAAAATTTTAATTTAATTTTTTTGACAACAGTTGGTTTGTGGTTTTGTTGGGGTGTTTGGCCTTCCTTGCGCGGGTTTTTGCTTGCCCAAAAAATTAAATTTTTCCTTGCCTTATTTTGGGACCCTTCCCGAAAAAAACCCCCTTAAAAAGGAAAAACAGGTTTTAGCATGTCCCCTTTTTGGCCCCGGCCAGGGGGCCCTCAAAGAAAGGATTTTTTTAAATTTTTGAAACCCAGAAGGATTCCCCCCAATGTCCAAAAACCTTTAAGTGCCCAGGCCCCCAAAAGGAAAACCGGGAAACAAAAAAAGCTTAATCCCCAGGGGGAAACGGAGATCAGTAAAACGCTTGGCCAGCGGAAAAGGGGTTCCCTTTAAAACAGCCAAGTGAAACAGCAAAGGGCCTGCAAAACAAAAGGGGCCCCACGACGGGTACCTTTTTTTAAACCAGTCTTCGGGGTCCCGGGAAACAAAAACCTGAACACCCATCGGCCCCCCAAAAAGGAGTTTCCTGTAAAAACCCCGTCCTTAAAAAAAGGCCCTCCCGGGGAGTATTACCGTTTTTGGGGCCCCTTTTCAAGGATACCCTAAAAAAAGTTTTAAACCCCCGGCACGCGAAAGGATCCCCGGGGTTTAAAATTTCCCAGCGGGGGAAACCGAAAAACCCCCACTTAAAGGGGTTTCCCCCCCCAGCCCACGGGTTTCCTTTCCCATCATGTGTTTGGGAAAGGAAAAACCTTAAAAAATTTTAAAAAAGGGCCCAGGGGAAAAAAGGAGACCGAAAAACCCACTTCGGGTTTTGCCCAGCCCAAAAGGGAAGAAAACAAAAAAAGGCCCAAACCCAAATTTTGCCCGGGTTCCCCAAAAGGGAAAATTCCTTGAAACAATTTTTCTTCAAGGGGCCCAGCGGCCCAAAAAATTCCCTGCCCGTTTTTTAATGGGGAAAATGGAATCCGGGTTAAAAAATTTTGGGGGTTTCCCCCAGGGCACGGTTTCCTGTAAAAAGTTTGAGGGACCCCTCCGGGGTGAACCGGGGAAAAAAAACAAGTTTTTCCGGGCCCCCTTTTGGTACAAGGCCTGAAAACAAAGGGGTCCCTTAAATTTTTTCCCCCTGGGGGTACAGCCCCGTTAAAATTTTGGGGGCCCAACTTTCTGAAGTTTTTTCCCCCACCCCAATCAACAGAAGGGAGCAAGACCGGCCTTTCTGACCACAAAAAATTTGAAAAAGCCCCTTTGGTTTTCCCGGGGCCTTCCCCTTAAAAACACCCTTAAAATTTCCCGGGGAAAAACCCCCCCCTGCCCCTTCGCGTGTAAATAAAAAATAAGGATCCCCGCCCCAATAAAGGGGGGGAAAGTTCCATTTGGTTTTTTGGGGGGTTAAAGCACCTTCTTGTGTTGGGGTTTCTTCCCTTGGGGACGGGTTACCCCGACCAAGAATCATTATTATCACCCACTTTAAAAAACACCTTTGGTTTTTTCGTTTTGGGGTTGAAGCTGGTTCAGGAAAAGAAAAAATTATACACCCAAATTAAAACCACAAAAAATCAGGTATGAAGCATTGGTTCTGAAGAAATAAATCGTCTTGTTTTGGCAACAACACATTAAACAGGGCCCCCTGAAGCATCGGTTCTGAAAGAATCAAAACTGGTTTTGAGTTGCTAAAAACACATTAAACCAGGGAATTGGTGGGGGGGGGCGGGGTTGGTTTTTTCATATCATACGGCTTGATTTGCTACAAAAAAACAAAAAGGAAAACCATGGGAAGGGGTTGGGAAAGGGGCAGTTTTGGCATATCATACGGGTCTTAGTTGCTTCGGGCGGGCCCCACAAAAATGCCCAACCCCTTTCCTGCTTCAATTTCGACAACTTGATTTTGCGGGGGCCTTGGGTTTTTAAATTCATGATCAGCGGGCGGGCCCCTTGTTGAAAAAACCCTTTTTTAATTTCGAACATCATCTCCCAAAAGGGTTTTTTTTTTTTTTTTTTTTTTTTTTCCCCCATGTTTCCCTTTCCCACATCTGAAAATCCTTTTCAGGGAAAACTTTTTTCCCTTCTTCTTCCTTTAAAAGTTCCTGTCAAATTTTTGACCTTTTTATTTTTGGGTTTTTTGGGAATGCCCGGGTTTTTTTTTTTATCCCCCTTTAAGGCACCAAAACCCCCCAACGGGGGGAAAAGGGGGCATGCTATTTTGAAAACGTGCCCACCATACCTAGGGCCAGACTGGTCTTCTTTTCCCCAAAAGGGGTGATGGGATTTAAAGTGTGGCAAGTGTTGTGCGTGCGTTCACCCCGGGAACCCCGGGTTTTAAATACCCTAAATTCAAAGGGGAAAAAAAAGGGGGAATGGATTTCAAAACCCAAATTTTTTTAACTCCGGGGGAAAAAACCCCTCGAAAACCGAAATTCGAACCCGAAACCCCCAAAACACGATTCCGGGCCCCAAACCCCCAACTGAGAAAATTCCGGCCCCAAAAGTAAATTTTCCCCTTTGTACCTTTTCCAAAACACGAGCTTGTAACCCCCCCCCCCCCCCCCCCCCCCCCCCCCTTAGTTTCAATTTTGAAGTATTAATGGGAAAACATAAACGTAGATTAAAAAACCAAACTGTCAAACATGGGGTTTTGTTTTTTTTGTTTTTTTTTTCCCCACATTTTAATCCACTCTACAAAAACCCACAAAAACGCCTTTGGACAAAAGAGAGCCTTTGTTTTCCTCATGCAGAGCGTACATGCTAAGGGGACAAGGGGAATAAAATTTCAGGGGGATTTTTTGCACATGCCCCTTAGAGCTTTTTTCCGGGTTTAAAAAATCTATGGACTAATCGGGGAGTTGTCGCGAAAAAAAACTATTAAAAAAGAATAAACCTCTCTTTGTTTTGTCTTCGTCGTCTTTTTTTTCTTTCCCCTCCTCTCCCCTCCCCAAAATCTCCTCTCTCTTAAAGGGGGAAAAGAAAAGAGAGAGAGAGAGAGAGAGAGAGAAAAGAGAGACTAAACTGACTTTATCAGTGACTATTTCATCTCAAAATTTTTTGGGGCGATTTCCCCCTTTTCAAAGGGCCGAAAGCGTAAATTTGCCTTGGGTTTCAGTAAAAAATTTGCAGCGGGCGCAGAGGTCAGTTCCTGGTCACCTGGTGCGAATCGCCATCGTCATTTACCCCGGGAGATTGCTCATTGCACTGGATTCTCATTTGTACCGTCACACACACACCACACACACACACACACACACACACCACACACACACACCACACACACACACACACACACACACACACCATGCACACACACACACACACACACACACACACACACACACAACACACACACACACACACCACGCACGCACCACCACACACACACACACACACACACACACACACACACACACACGCCACGCACGCACGCACGCACGCACGCACACAACACACACACACACACACACACACACACACACACACACACACACATGCATTGATGGCCTGATAAAAACGTATTCCGAACAAAGGAATGATATTTTAATACAAACAAACAAACGAACGAACGAACAAAGGAAACAAACAAAGCAGCAAACAATGAACTGATGTTGTCAGGAGCTGTTACGGGCATGTCATTCACGGCTGACAAAGGTGTCTATACTGTAAAAACCTCCCACTGACAAAGGTGTCTATACTGTAAAAACCTCCACTGACAAAGGTGTCTATACTGTAAAAACCTCTACTGACAAAGGTGTCTATACTGCAAAAGCCTCCACTGACAAAGGTGTCAATACTGTAAAAACCTCCAATGACAAAGGTGTCTATACTGTAAAAACCTCCACTGACAAAGGTGTCTATACTGTAAAAACCTCACTGACAAAGGTGTCTATACTGCAAAAGCCTCCACTGACAAAGGTGTCTATACTGTAAAAACCTCCACTGACAAAGGTGTCTGTACTGTAAAAACCTCCAATGACAAAGGTGTCTGTACTGTAAAAACCTCCACTGACAAAGGTGTCTGTACTGTAAAAACCTCCACTGACAAAGGTGTCTGTACTGTAAAAACCTCCAATGACAAAGGTGTCTGTACTGTAAAAACCTCCAATGACAAAGGTGTCTGTACTGTAAAAACCTCCACTGACAAAGGTGTCTTACTGTAAAAACCTCTACTGACAAAGGTGTCTATACTGCAAAACCTCCACTGACAAAGGTGTCTGTACTGTAAAAACCTCCACTGACAAAGGTGTCTGTACTGTAAAAACCTCCAATGACAAAGGTGTCTGTACTGTAAAAACCTCCACTGACAAAGGTGTCTGTACTGTAAAAACCTCCAATGACAAAGGTGTCTGTACTGTAAAAACCTCCACTGACAAGGGTCTGACTGTAATAACTCCATGACAAGGTGTCTGTCTGTAAAAACTCACTGACAGGTTCTGTACTGTAAAACCTCACTGACAATGGTCTGTACTGTAAACCTCCCTGACAAGGTAACTCATGACAAGTGTCTGTATGAAAACTCGAGAGTGATGTATTATGGTCTGTGGTTTGCTTGTTGTCTGTGTCTTGCTTGTCTGTCTGCTGGTCTTGCTGTCTGTCGTGTCTGCTTGCTGTCGTGTTTGCTTTTTTGTCTGTCTGCCAGCAAAATCATGCCAAAATTCCGGAACCAGTTTGAAGGAAACG
>CM031609.1:84308093-84383093 GCA_018398815.1 Conus ventricosus
TTGTGATAGTAGCAACAGCAGCAGCAGCAGCAGCAGCAGTAGTAGTAGTAGTAGCAGTAGTAGTAGTAGCAGCAGCAGTAGTAGTAGTAGTAGTTGTTGTTGTTGTTGTCGTCGTCGTCACCGTTGTTGTCGTAGTGACTTCAAATTTTAGGCAGTTTTCATAACTCATCGGTCAAAATTAATGTATTAATTGCCCTGAAAATGTTTACATTTCAAACAAACACTCAGTATTCTGACAGAATCTTTTTTTTAATGAAAATGAGGAAAGAGGTGTGTGTGTGTGTGTGTGTGTGTGTGTGTGTGTGTGTGTGTGTGTGTGTGTGTGTGTGTGTGTGTGTGTGTGTGTGCGTGTGTATGTGTGTGCGTGTGCGTGTGCGTGTGCGTGTGTGTGTTTCTTTTTTCGTAAACAGGCTACACAAAACATTCACGCAGCAAACCAATTTGGAATAGAAAGCTTCTTATCAGCAGCTACAACGGTCCATTTTGTGAACATCGGTATTATGTTTGTTTGATATTTTGAGTATTCTCTACATCTTGTACAACTATTACTAAGCAGAAAGGAGTTCTTGCACTGGAAAGGGAACCACAGAATGTATCTTCTCCACACACATGCCGCTACACAAGACACAAACAAACAAAGACACAAGCGTTTTAGAAGTAGAGAGGTGACGAAATGAAATCTCAAATTCTTCATGGCCATTACAATGTAAGCATGACAGACGTCATGTTCATGCAGACCGTGACAGGGGAGTACTGCTGTGTGCATGACTTGATCTGTCGTGTGTAATGGCTGAAGAACACATGTTTTTTGACTTGATCTGTCGTGTGTAATGGCTGAAGAATACATGTTTTTTGACTTGATCTGTCTGCTGGTGTACATGCGTTTGAAGGAAGATACATGTTTTTTTACTTCATCTGTCGTTTGTAATGGCTGAAGAACACATGTTTTTTGACTTGATTGATCTGTCGCGTTTGTAATGGCTGAAGAACACATGGTATTGACGTTGATCTGTCGTTTGTAATGGCTGAAGAACACAGTTATTTTGTCGAACATTTAATGTCTCTTTCACACTTTGTATTCAAGTAAGCGTTCCATGGAGTGTTCTGTTTCTTTGTTTTTGTTGTTGTAATTGTTGTTGTAGTTGTTGTTGTGGATGTTGTTTTAGGTGTTTTCAGTAACGCAGCAGTTTGTTTCAATCCTCATATGTCTTTTTTGTGAGATGGCGCTTCGATCCAAGACAAAGGCTCGTCAATTCAAAGGAGGAGAGAGAGAGAGAGGAGAGAGAGAGAGAGAGAGAGAGAGAGAGAGAGATGTTTGCACAAATTAGTCACATGTTGGAAAAGAAATGAGATAAAACATTCCCAACAACCGTACCATCATTATTTGGGAAGCACTTAAAACTCTGATCTCCGATACAACAAACAAACAAAAATCGCCCATTCCAGCGAAACTAGAAACAAAACTAACTCCCTGTCACTATCCTTGTGTCGGAAACTATTTGAGAATCATAGAGATGAAAAACAACCAAGGCCACATACATGAATCTAGTTCTTCCTGTATCCAACTCCCTCACTGTTGAGTCTGTCAGAGACCTTGTGCTATAGTGCCGTCTGGGGAGTGGTAGTTTAAACCTTTACCTACGTCTGGTGTTGGTAAAGCGTGTTGAGAAGACGTAGGCCCCTATTTATGCCAAAGTGTTGTTGTTGTCGCACCCTGGCTAAAAGACTCCAGGGACCATCCAAACAGCTGAAGTATTTGAACACTATGGTACAGGTGCATCAGCTGGGGATGAGAACATTACGTGTGTGACCGTTTTTTTTAAATTACCCCACCACATGGGCAGCTACACTCCGACTTCGGGGGATTTCGGAAACTGATGTTATGCTAGGAGCTTGTCACAACTGAAGACAATCCCCGCATAACTATGCAGAGCATAACAACATTTTGATGTAGCCTTGGTGTTCTAGCCTGTCAATTGGTCTGGCACGCTTTAAGCCAAGGCGGATTATGCCAAAGTCACTTGTCCGTGTTGTACCGGGTAATATATCAGCGTTACTGACATCTTGTTGTGTCTTCACTCGCAGTTCACATTGTTTTCAATAGCGCTGGAGTCTGCTTCACTATCTTCAGAGGGAAAAAAATCTACATACAGTGTTCATTGTTGTTCCTTCACTGGATATGGGAGAACGTTTCCTAGTGCCATCTTTTCTCCCAACAATTCACATCTTGTTTGTCTTTCACGGACGAAGATGACCACGATTTCTGCTGTCACTGGGTGGCGGTGTGGGTACGAAGATGGCTGATCAGGCCGATCCCCGCATTGAATAGGGATGTAAGGACCTGCGTGAGGGAAACACACACACCACCACACCACACCCAACACACACACCACAACGCACGCACGCACGCACGCACACACACACACACAAACACCTGCCCCGTGTGGGATTCGATCAAGAGATTTCCAGTGTTCTCAACAGTTTCTTTCTAGACAAGGGTTTCACCATTGTACCCCCACCCTATCCCCCCGAAGACAGCCCATCCCCCATCCTTCCCCCTCATCTGCCCCTGTCTCGCGCCCACTCCCTGGGTGCCCTTCTAAACACCTGCAGACCGATTGTCCTTTCCTCCACGCTCAGACTTGGATGTCTCTTTGTTCTGTGAGCTCTGTGCTGTCGTCTCTGCTGCCGATCTGGTGTCGTAAGCAGCAGTCCTTTGGAGTTATGGGCCCGTATTTATTTCAACGTGGGAGCAAGAGTTAGTAGACTTGTTTGCTATTCGTTGTTTGGTATTGTAGTGACCACCACTGTTGTCAGTGGTATGGAATTGTATTGACTACCCATCGTTCTCGATGCTATGGCATTGTATTGACTACCATCGTTCTCGATGCTATGGATTGTATTGACTACCATGTTTCTCGATGCTATGGCATTGTATTGACTACTCGTTTCGTGCTATGGTATTGTATTGACTACGTGTTTCATGCTATGGCATTGTATTGACTACCATCGTTCTCGATGCCTATGGTATTGTATTGACTACCGTTGTTTCGATGTATGGTATTGTATTGACTACCATCGTTCTCGATGCATGGTATTGTATTGACTACCATCGTTGTCAATGCTATGGCATATGTATTGACTACCGTTGTTGTCGATGCTATGGCATTGTATTGACTACCATCGTTGACGATGCTATGGCATTGTACTGACTACCATCGTTGACGATGCTATGGCATTGTACTGACTACCATCGTTGACGATGCTATGGCATTGTATTGACTACCATCGTTGTCAATGCTATAGCATTGTACTGACTACCATCGTTGACGATGCCAGGGCGTGCTCGCTCGAGTAATGGACGAAGACAGACTTCTCCGACACTTTACCTAATTACAAATGACGTTAAGCAGGGTTTGTGCCTTGGCACCCACGCTTTCTGCGATGAAGGAAATGGTTCCTGGATCAAGTCCACGGCTGCAGGCAAGCTCTTCTTGTACCTCTGGAAGCTTGAAGTCAAGACCAATAACTAACCGCGTGATTTGACAGTTCCAGATGACTGCACACTCGCCGCAGGCTCTGAGGCTAAAATGCGGCAGACCATTAACTACTGCTTACGAATACTTTGGGCTGACAATCGGTGCCAGGAAGACAGCTCCTGTGCCCGCCTGCACCACGGGTACAGTATGTGTAACCGGAAGTCACTGCCAAAGGGAAACAACTGTGAAGCTATCACCACAGCTTCACACAGCTCGGCAGCACACTGTTCAGATCTGTGAACATTGAGGACGAGGTCATGGCACTGTGCACTGCTTGTTAAGGCAAGTTCAGCTTTTCAGTGTTGGCTGCCAGAAGCTGTGCGGGAGAGGACAGCCATCAAGCCGGCAAAGATAGTGGAGGCACAGAAGGCAGCTGGCCCACTATTGTGCTGGACAGACTGTGAGCACCATTCCAAACCTTCATCGCATGGACATGAATTGAGAAAGTGACAGACTCTGAGCACCATTCCAAACCTTCATCGCATGGACATGAATTGAGAAAGTGACAGACTTGAGCACCATTCCAAAACCTTCATCGCATGGACATGAATTGAGAAAGTGACAGACTCTGAGCACCATTCCAATAACCTTCATCGCATGGACATGAATTGAGAAAGTGACAGACTGTGAGCACCATTCCAAAACCTTCATCGCATGGACATGAATTGAGAAAGTGACAGACTCTGAGCACCATTCCAAACCTTCATCGCATGGACATGAATTGAGAAAGTGACAGACTTGAGCACCATTCCAAACCTTCATGCATGACATGAATGAGAAAGTTCTAGATCATGTGTGAGGCATTGTGATGTATCTGCAGCGTGTGTGTGTGTGTGTGTGTGCGTGTGTGTGTGTGTGTGTGTGTGTGTGTGCGTGTGCACGTGTGCGTGTGTCTGTGTGTGCGTGTGTGTGTGTGTGGCCTGCCTGGCCGTGTGTGCATGTGTGTGTGTGTGTGTGTGTGTGTGTGGTGTGTGTGTGTGTGTGTGTGTGTGCGTGTGTGCCTGCCTGCATGGCCATGTGTGTGTGTGTGTGTGTGTGAGTGTGTGTGTGCACTTGCCTGTGTGGCTGTGTGTGTGTGTGTGTGTGTGTGTGTGTGTGTGTGTGTGTGTGTGTGTGTGTGTGTGCGCGCGCATGTGTGTGTGTTTTCACTGGCATACATACAGTGATAGTTTTGCAAACACACCCAAGACAACATAATATATCACCAATTTCTTAACATTTTTGTCTCCAAAACATGCACCATAAAGGTCCACAATCAAGTACCCATTTCATCCTGTTCAAGCTTTATTCATGCAAAATAGATCTTTACAAAATCAAGAATTTTTTTGGTTGGGAACAAAAAATGATGATACACATAAAACATAAAATTGACGCATATCTGTGAACAGAACATGAGACAGAGAGAAGAGAGTGAAGAAAGCCGAGGAAGCTAAGAGTATGTGCATGTGGAGAGGGAGGAAGAGGAGGGAGACGGGGAAAGGTTAAAGGGGAGGGCAGTCCGGCACTAGAAGCTGCAGGTAAGACTTTACGGTGCTGAGAATCCACGCCACTAGGCTGCGCTTCAGGGATGACACAAATCATTGTGGAATGCTGGGTTAATGGGGTGTTTAAAACAGGGAAGAAGGAAGGGGACTAATGCAACGTTTTGAAATGTGGAAGGCAACAACAACAACTAAAAAAGGATTAAAAAACGCGTTGTTTCTTACTGCAATGAAACTTGGCAAATAACCAACCCCCACCCCCTCCTTTTTTTTCCTCTCACTTCTAATTCGCCCCACTTGTGTGCTTCCGAATTCAGACTCTCTTCAAATCAGTCTCCCTAATTCAGATTCCCTCACTCCATGAGCCTCTGAAATTCAGACTCTCCCTCTCCATGAGTCTCCCCAACTCCTAACCTGCACCACCACCACTACACCCCACCTCCACCACCCACTACCACCACCACCTTCCTCCATCTTCCCCTCTGAACACTCCCCCTCCCCATGAGTCTCCCCCCAATTCACACCACTCCCCAGGTGTCTCCCCCAAATCACACCACTCCCAGGTGTCTCCCCCAATTCACACCGCTCCCCAGGTGTCTCCCCCAATTCACACCACTCCCCAGGTGTCTCCCCCAATTCACACCACTCCCCAGGTGTCTCCCCCAATTCACACCGCTCCCCAGGTGTCTCCCCCAATTCACACCACTCCCCAGGTGTCTCCCCCAATTCACACCGCTCCCCAGGTGTCTTCACCAATTCACACCCTCTCCATGCGTTTTCCCAATTCACACCCCTCCCAATGCATCTCACCCTCCCCATGAGTTTTCCCAATTCACACCCCTCCAAATGCATCTCACCCTCCCCATGAGTTTTCCCCAATTCACACCCCTCCCCATGAGTTTTCCCCAATTCACACCCCTCCCCATGAGTTTTCCCCAATTCACACCCCTCCCCATGAGTTTTCCCCAATTCACACCCCTCCCATGAGTTTTCCCCAATTCACACCCCTCCCATGAGTTTTTTCCCCAATTTCACACCCCTCCCCATGAGTTTTCCCAATTCACACCCCTCCCCATGAGTTTTCCCCAATTCACACCCCTCCCCATGAGTTTTCCCCAATTCACACCCCTCCCCATGAGTTTTCCCCAATTCACACCCCTCTCCCTCATGAGTTTTCCCAATTCACACCCCTCCCCATGAGTTTTCCCCAATTCACACCCCTCCCCATGAGTCTTCCCCAATTCACACTCCTCCCCATGAGTTTTCCCCAATTCACACCCCTCCCCATGAGTTTTCCCAATTCACATCCCCCCCATGAGTCTTCCCCAATTCACACCCCTCCCCATGAGTTTTCCCCAATTCACACCCCTCCCAGTGCATCTCCCCCAATTCACACCCCTCCCCATGAGTTTTCCCCAATTCACACCCCTCCCAATGCATCTCGCCCAATTCCACCCCTCCCAATGAATTTTCCAAACTCACACCCCTCCCCAGGAGTTTCACACACACACACACACACACACACACACACACACACACACACACACACACACACCTACTACCTTGCCCAATTCAAACTCTCTCCTTATGATTGCCCCAATCCATACTCCTTCCCTTTGATCCTTCTGACCAAGACTTCTTTCTCATAACCCACCCAATCCTAACCTTCTGATTCAGACCCCCCCCCCCCCCCCACCCTCCCCCCCACAAATTCAGACTATCTCCATATGCTCCTTCTAGTTAATGTCCTCAGTGTGATCCTCCCCATTCACACTTCAAAGTCAATCCCCCAGGAACATCTCAGTTCAGACTCCCTCCTTCAAAGACTTTTCTCCATGGAGTATTTTTCTCCTTGTCGATACAACATTTGACTCCCTTCCCCTCCTCCCATCATCAATACAGACTCCATCTCATATAAAGACTCAATGCTGAAAGATTAAAGGAAGATATTCTGATATGTGGCTCTGTGGTGTGGGATCAACGGGAACATGTATATTAAAAACATTTTGATTATGCCATATGGGAAGCAAGGGATGCTTGTCAGTCTTTTTTTCTTTTTGAAACAGGGCATGTTTCACCTCCATAAAATATAGATAAAGTACAGTGTCTTTTTTCAGTAATAATTTTGTGAAATCTTTGAGAGAGAGACAGAGAGAAAGAGTGAGAGAGAGAGAGAGAAAGAGAGAGAGCCAGACAGATAGACAGACAGAGAGGTAGAGGTCGAGTACAGATAAAGAATAACTAAAGAATAAAATGTCAAAATGTCTTCAAAGGGAGAAAGTTTGTCTTTGGAGGATCTTTATGAGAAAGTGTCATTGTATATCGTTGTCAATAGCAAAATGTCACAACTCACTGATGGCAGGATTATATAAACAACCTCTCTGATTACCACAGCATGAATAAAGAATATACGGGGATGCGTGGTGACAAGTCTGCCATACGTTAAAATAGGTAGTACCTGAATGCATATAATACACACTGTCAAACATTACAACATGAATTACCTGAATGCATATAATACACACTGCCAAACACTAAAATAGGAATTACCTGAATGCATATAATACACTGTCAAACATTAAAATAGGAATTACCTGAATGCATATAACACACAACCTCTGATTATCACACTGACCAAAGGAATCTGCAATGACATACACACTGGCTGACTTACCACAGAAGAGTAAAACTGTTACCTCCAAAACACCAGCGCACCAAACAATGTACAGATAATTAAAACATATTGTTGCAATGAGTCCCAGCCCCTACATAGAAACGGCTGTTGTAATGAAGAGAAAACCCTCTAAAAACATGGCGGCACACACGCACAAGCACACAGACTGGCCTCAGCAGGTACATAACTTGAATTTGCAGTTTCTGAGGTTGAACTTTCTCCCGTGGGGATACCGGGGGGTCTTTTGTACAAATAGTTACCACTCCTTCTGGACATTCTGTGCTAGTAACATCCCCTTTTCCTTTTGCTCTCAGTAACTGTCTCCTCCTTTGCTGTACTGTCGTCTACTGTCCTTTCTGTCTACCACATCTTTTATCTATCTTTTTCCACAACCTCTTTCCACAAATTTCTGCACGCAACGAAATTGGAGTGAACTGACTATACTCTCGAGTATAGTGTGAGTAGGGTAAAACGAGTTCACACACTACCAGACACTGGAATGCTGAAGAAGAAGAATGGGCTTGAACAGACCTTGAAAGGACCAAAACAATACGAAGCCTAACATAAAGGAGCAGAGTTTGGTCCCTTTGAGGGAAGAGTAGTGTGTGTGAGAGTTTTTTCCTTTTTTTTTTTAACATGATTTAGTTTTCTACTGTAAGTGGCAGACATATGTCTCAAGGCTTTGAAACTTGCATATGTCATAGATCATTGATAATTTGGTAACCGTTTGAAACTTTGTTATCTGTGGCTGTTAGGAACTAGTGTGCTTGTGAGATCCTCTTTTGAGAACTCTTATTTCTCAAACTGGCTCCAGCATATCAACCAGTGTGCAAATCAGTTTGAGAAAGAATTCTTGAAAAGGGATCTCACCAACACAACACCAGTTCCTCACAGCTACAAATACCAAATTTAGAACAGTTACCAAATTATCAATGTTCTGACATAGGCCAGTTTCAAAGCCTTGAGACATATGTCTGCCACTAACATTCAAAAACTGAAAGTCAGAAAAAATGCAAATCAAAAGACATAACACTTTAGTATTCCACACAACAATCATACATGGATAAGTTTGTTTATCTCCCAGCTCAGCAAGTTTTGTTTCAGGTAGTAGAGATTCAGTGAAGCAACCCTCATATCTCTGCACATTAGACCCACTCCAGCTCAACAAGTTTTGTTTTACTCTGCACATTAGACCACTCCAGCTCAACAAGTTTTGTTTCAGGTAGTAGAATTCATGAAAACCACCCATCATCCCGCCTGGCTTTAGGCTGTCACACTCAATTGACAACTAGAACACTAAGCTACATCAAATGTTGTTATGCTCTGCTATATCGGGATGCTCAGTTGTGACAAGCTCCTAGCATAACATATCAGTTTCCAAATCCCGAAGTCAGAGTTGGCTGCCAGTGTGTTGTGGTAATCAAAACGGTCACACACGTAATGTTCTCACCCAGCTGATGATTTTAACCATAGTGTTCAGTACATCAGCTGTTTGGATGATCCCTGGAGTCTTTTACAGTACGACAACAACAGACAACAACCCTTTAATCTCTGGCACATCAGACTACTCCAAAAGAAGAAAGGCTACACAGGCACACACTAGAAATGTTAAATGTGTTAAATTTTCATAGCACCCAACTGTACACAAATGAATATGACGCAGCAGCAGTGCAGTGTCTTCCTGGTGAGTGCCTCCGTGATTGACACGGACCCCTGTGAGTGCTGGTGCTGAGGCTATGCTGGGATGGACCAGGCTGTGTTTGTGGACTGTAGGTCTGAATGATGGACCAGCTGTGTTTGTGGACTGTAGGTCTGAATGATGGACCAGGCTGTGTATGTGAATGAAATGATAGACCAGGCTGTGTATGTGAATGAATGATGGACCAGGCTGTGTATGTGAATGAATGATGGACCAGGCTGTGTATGTGGACTGTAGGTCTGAATGATGGACCAGGCTGTGTATGTGAATGAATGATGGACCAGGCTGTGTTTGTGAATGAATGATGGACCAGGACTGGTTTGTGGACTGTAGGTCTGAATGATGGACCAGACAGTGTTATGTGGACTGTAGGTCTGAATGATGGACCAGCTGTGTTTGTGGACTGTAGGTCTGAATGATGGACCAGACTGTGTTGTGGACTGTAGGTCTGAATGATGGACCAGGCTGTTTGTGGACTGTAGGTCTGAATGATGGACCAGGCTGTGTTTGTGATGAATGATGGACCAGGCTGTGTTTGTGGACTGTAGGTCTGAATGATGGACCAGACTGTGTTTGTGGATGTAGGTCTGAATGATGGACCAGGCTGTGTTTGTGGACTGTAGGTCTGAATGATGGACCAGCTGTGTTTGTGGACTGTAGGTCTGAATGATGGACCATGCTGTGTTTGTGGACTGTAGGTCTAATGATGGACCAGGCTGTGTTTGTGGACTGTAGGTCTGAATGATGGACCAGGCTGTGTTTGTGGACTGTAGGTCTGAATGATGGACCAGACTGTGTTTGTGGACTGTAGGTCTGAATGATGGACCAGCTGTGTTTGTGGACTGTAGGTCTGAATGATGGACCAGACTGTGTTTGTGGACTGTAGGTCTGAATGATGGACCAGGCTGTGTTTGTGGACTGTAGGTCTGAATGATGGACAGCTGTGTTTGTGATGAATGATGGACCAGCTGTGTTTGTGGACTGTAGGTCTGAATGATGGACCAGACTGTGTTTGTGGACTGTAGGTCTGAATGATGGACCAGGCTGTGTTTGTGGACTGTAGGTCTGAATGATGGACCAGGCTGTGTTTGTGGACTGTAGGTCTGAATGATGGACCAGGCTGTGTTTGTGGACTGTAGGTCTGAATGATGGACCAGACTGTGTTTGTGGACTGTAGGTCTGAATGATGGACCAGACTGTGTTTGTGGACTGTAGGTCTGAATGATGGACCAGACTGTGTTTGTGGACTGTAGGTCTGAATGATGGACCAGACTGTGTTTGTGGACTGTAGGTCTGAATGATGGACCAGACTGTGTTTGTGGACTGTAGGTCTGAATGATGGACCAGACTGTGTTTGTGGACTGTAGGTCTGAATGATGGACAAGACTGTGTATGTGGACTGTAGGTCTGAATGATGGACCAGGCTGTGTTTGTGGACTGTAGGTCTGAATGATGGACCAGACTGTGTTTGTGGACTGTAGGTCTGAATGATGGACCAGCTGTGTATGTGGACTGTAGGTCTGAATGATGGACCAGGCTGTGTTTGTGGACTGTAGGTCTGAATGATGGACCAGACTGTGTTTGTGGACTGTAGGTCTGAATGGTGGACCAGACTGTGTTGTGGACTGTAGGTCTGAATGATGGACCAGACTGTGTATGTGGACTGTAGGTCTGAATGGTGGACCAGACTGTGTTTGTGGACTGTAGGTCTGAATGGTGGACCAGACTGTGTATGTGGACTGTAGGTCTGAATGGTGGACCAGACTGTGTATGTGGACTGTAGGTCTGAATGGTGGACCAGACTGTGTATGTGGACTGTAGGTCTGAATGATGGACCAGGCTGTGTATGTGGACTGTAGGTCTGAATGGTGGACCAGACTGTTTGTGGACTGTAGGTCTGAATGGTGGACCAGACTGTGTTTGTGGACTGTAGGTCTGAATGGTGGACCAGACTGTGTATGTGGACTGTAGGTCTGAATGATGGACCAGACTGTGTATGTGGACTGTAGGTCTGAATGGTGGACCAGACTGTGTTTGTGGACTGTAGGTCTGAATGGTGGACCAGACTGTGTTTGTGGACTGTAGGTCTGAATGGTGGACCAGACTGTGTTTGTGGACTGTAGGTCTGAATGATGAACCAGGCTGTGTATGTGGACTGTAGGTCTGAATGATGGACCAGACTGTGTATGTGGACTGTAGGTCTGAATGATGGACCAGACTGTGTATGTGGACTGTAGGTTGATGATGGACCAGACTGTTGTGACTTAGTCTGAATGATGGACCAGACTGTGTTTGTGGACTGTAGGTCTGAATGATGGACCAGGCTGTGTATGTGGGCTGTAGGTCTGAATAATGGACCAGACTGTGTATGTGGACTGTAGGTCTGAATGATGGACCAGACTGTGTTGTGGACTGTAGGTCTGAATGATGGACCAGACTGTGTTTGTGGACTGTAGGTCTGAATGATGGACCAGACTGTGTTTGTGGACTGTAGGTCTGAATGATGGACCAGACTGTGTTTGTGGACTGTAGGTCTGAATGATGGACCAGACTGTGTATGTGGACTGTAGGTCTGAATGATGGACCAGACTGTGTTTGTGGACTGTAGGTCTGAATGATGGACCAGCTGTGTATGTGGACTGTAGGTCTGAATAATGGACCAGACTGTGTATGTGGACTGTAGGTCTGAATGATGGACCAGACTGTGTTGTGGACTGTAGGTCTGAATGATGGACCAGACTGTGTTTGTGGACTGTAGGTCTGAATGATGGACCAGACTGTGTTTGTGGACTGTAGGTCTGAATGATGGACCAGCTGTGTATGTGGACTGTAGGTCTGAATAATGGACCAGACTGTGTATGTGGACTGTAGGTCTGAATGATGGACCAGACTGTGTTGTGGCTGTAGGTCTGAATGATGGACCAGACTGTGTTTGTGGACTGTAGGTCTGAATGATGGACCAGACTGTGTTTGTGGACTGTAGGTCTGAATGATGGACCAGACTGTGTTTGTGGACTGTAGGTCTGAATGATGGACCAGACTGTGTATGTGGACTGTAGGTCTAATGATGGACCAGACTGTGTATGTGGACTGTAGGTCTGAATGATGGACCAGACTGTGTATGTGGACTGTAGGTCTGAATGATGGACCAGACTGTGTATGTGGACTGTAGGTCTGAATGATGGACCAGGCTGTGTTTGTGGACTGTAGGTCTGAATGATGGACCAGGCTGTGTTTGTGGACTGTAGGTCTGAATGAGGGACCAGACTGTGTTTGTGGACTGTAGGTCTGAATGATGGACCAGCTGTGTTTGTGGACTGTAGGTCTGAATGATGGACCAGGCTGTTTGTGGACTGTAGGTCTGAATGATGGACCAGGCTGTGTTTGTGGACTGTAGGTCTGAATGATGGACCAGACTGTGTTTGTGGACTGTAGGTCTGAATGATGGACCAGACTGTGTTTGTGGACTGTAGGTCTGAATGATGGACCAGACTGTGTATGTGGACTGTAGGTCTGAATGATGGACCAGACTGTGTTTGTGGACTGTAGGTCTGAATGATGGACCAGATATGTTGCTTATAGCCAGCGACCGCAAGGGCCTCAGGCTGTGAATGATGGACCAGGCTGTGTTTGTGGACTGTAGGTCTGAATGATGGACCAGGCTGTGTTTGTGGACTGTAGGTCTGAATGATGGACCAGGCTGTGTTTGTGGACTGTAGGTCTGAATGATGGACCAGACTGTGTATGTGGACTGTAGGTCTGAATGATGGACCAGACTGTGTTTGTGGACTGTAGGTCTGAATGATGGACCAGCTGTGTTTGTGGACTGTAGGTCTGAATGATGGACCAGGCTGTGTTTGTGGACTGTAGGTCTGAATGATGGACCAGGCTGTGTTTGTGGACTGTAGGTCTGAATGATGGACCAGGCTGTGTTTGTGGACTGTAGGTCTGAATGATGGACCAGGCTGTGTTTGTGGACTGTAGGTCTGAATGATGGACCAGGCTGTGTTTGTGGACCATAGGTCTGAATGATGGACAAGGCTGTGTTTGTGGCCATAGGTCTTAATGATGGACCAGCTGTGTTTGTGGACCATAGGTCTGAATGATGGACCAGGCTGTTTGTGGACCATAGGTCTGAATGATGGACCAGGCTGTGTTTGTGGACTGTAGGTCTGAATGATGGACCAGGCTGTGTTTGTGGACTGTAGGTCTGAATGATGGACCAGCTATGTGTTGTGGACCATAGGTCTGAATGATGGACCAGCTGTTTGTGACCATAGGTCTGAATAATAGGACCAGGCTGTGTTTGTGGACCATAGGTCTGAATGATGGACCAGGCTGTTTGTGGACCTAGGTCTGAATGATGGACCAGGCTGTGTTTGTGGACCATAGGTCTAAATGATGGACCAGCTGTGTTTGTGGACTGTAGGTCTGAATGATGGACCAGCTGTGTTTGTGGACATAGGTCTGAATGATGGACCAGGCTGTGTTTGTGGATGAATGATGGACCAGGCTGTGTTTGTGGACCGTAGGTCTGAATGATGGACCAGGCAGTGTTTGTGGACCATAGGTCTGAATGATGGACCAGGCTGTGTTTGTGGACTGTAGGTCTGAATGATGGACCAGGCTGTGTTTGTGGACTGTAGGTCTGAATGATGGACCAGGCTGTGTTTGTGGACTGTAGGTCTGAATGATGGACCAGGCTGTGTTTGTGGACCATAGGTCTGAATGATGGACAGGCTGTGTTTGTGGCCATAGGTCTTAATGATGGACCAGGCTGTGTTTGTGGACCATAGGTCTGAATGATGGACCAGGCTGTTTGTGGACCATAGGTCTGAATGATGGACCAGGCTGTGTTTGTGGACTGTAGGTCTGAATGATGGACCAGGCTGTGTTTGTGGACGTAGGTCTGAATGATGGACCAGGCTGTGTTTGTGGACCATAGGTCTGAATGATGGACCAGGCTGTTTGTGGACCATAGGTCTGAATAATAGACCAGGCTGTGTTTGTGGACCATAGGTCTGAATGATGGACCAGGCTGTTTGTGGACCATAGGTCTGAATGATGGACCAGGCTGTGTTTGTGGACCATAGGTCTAAATGATGGACCAGGCTGTGTTTGTGGACTGTAGGTCTGAATGATGGACCAGGCTGTGTTTGTGGACCATAGGTCTGAATGATGGACCAGGCTGTGTTTGTGGATGAATGATGGACCAGGCTGTGTTTGTGGACCGTAGGTCTGAATGATGGACCAGGCAGTGTTTGTGGACTAGGTCTGAATGATGGACCAGGCTGTGTTTGTGGACTGTAGGTCTGAATGATGGACCAGGCTGTGTTTGTGGACCATAGGTCTGAATGATGGACCAGGCTGTGTTTGTGGACCGTTGGTCGGAATGATGGACCAGGCTGTGTTTGTGGACCGTAGTCGGAATGATGGACCAGGTTGTGTTTGTGGACCATAGGTCTGAATGATGGACCAGGCTGTTTGTGGACCATAGGTCTGAATGATGGACCAGGCTGTGTTTGTGGACCATTGGTCTGAATGATGGATCAGGCTGTGTTTGTGGACCATAGGTCTGAATGATGGACCAGGCTGTGTTTGTGGACCATAGGTCTGAATGATGGACCAGGCTGTGTTTGTGGACCATAGGTCTGAATGATGGACCAGGCTGTGTTTGTGGACCATAGGTCTGAATGATGGACCAGGCTGTGTTTGTGGACTGTAGGTCTAAATGATGGACCAGGCTGTGTTTGTGGACCATAGGTCTGAATGATGGACCAGGCTGTGTTTGTGGACTGTAGGTCGGAATGACAGACCAGGCTGTTTTGGACCATATATCTGAATGATGGACCAGGCTGTGTTTGTGGACCATAGGTCTGAATGATGGACCAGGCTGTTTGTGGACCATAGGTCTGAATGACGGACCAGGCTGTTTGTGGACCATAGGTCTGAATGATGGACCAGGTAGTGTTTGTGGACCGTAGTCGGAATGATGGACCAGGTTGTGTTTGTGGATGAATGATGGACCAGGCTGTGTTTGTGGACCATAGGTCTGAATGATGGACCAGGCTGTTTGTGGACCATAGGTCTGAATGATGGACCAGGCTGTTTGTGGACCATAGGTCCGAATGATGGACCAGGCTGTGTTTGTGGACCGTAGGTCTGAATGATGGACCAGGCTGTGTTTGTGGACTGTAGGTCTGAATGATGAACCAGGCTGTGTTTGTGGACCATAGGTCTGAATGATGGACCAGTCTGTGTTTGTGGACCGTAGGTCTGAATGATGGACCATGCTGTGTTTGTGGACTGTAGGTCTGAATGATGGACCAGGCTGTGTTTGTGGACCATAGGTCTGAATGATGGACCAGGCTGTGTTTGTGGCCCATAGGTCTTAATGATGGACCAGGCTGTGTTTGTGGACTGTAGGTCTGAATGATGGACCAGGCTGTTTGTGGACCATAGTCTGAATGATGGACCAGCTGTTTGTGACATAGGTCTGAATGATGGACCAGGCTGTGTTTGTGGACTGTAGGTCTGAATGATGGACCAGGCTGTGTTTGTGGACTGTAGGTCTGAATGATGGACCAGGCTGTGTTTGTGGACCATAGGTCTGAATGATGGACCAGGCTGTTTGTGGACCATAGGTCTGAATAATAGACCAGGCTGTGTTTGTGGACCATAGGTCTGAATGATGGACCAGGCTGTTTGTGGACCATAGGTCTGAATGATGGACCAGGCTGTGTTTGTGGACCATAGGTCTAAATGATGGACCAGGCTGTGTTTGTGGACTGCAGGTCTGAATGATGGACCAGGCTGTGTTTGTGGACCATAGGTCTGAATGATGGACCAGGCTGTGTTTGTGGATGAATGATGGACCAGGCTGTGTTTGTGGACCGTAGGTCTGAATGATGGACCAGGCTGTGTTTGTGGACTGTAGGTCTGAATGATGGACCAGGGCTGTGTTTGTGGACTGTGGGTCTGAATGATGGACCAGCTGTGTTTGTGGACTGTGGTCTGAATGATGGACCAGGCTGTGTTTGTGGACTGTAGGTCTGAATGATGGACCAGGCTGTTTGTGGACCATAGGTCTGAATGATGGACCAGGCTGTTTGTGGACTGTAGGTCTGAATGATGGACCATGCTGTGTTTGTGGACTGTAGGTCTGAATGATGGACGAGGCTGTGTTTGTGGACCATAGGTCTGAATGATGGACCAGGCTGTTTGTGGACTGTAGGTCTGAATGATGGACCAGGCTGTTTGTGGACCATAGGTCTGAATGATGGACCAGGCTGTTTGTGGACCATAGGTCTGAATGATGGACCAGGCTGTTTGTGGACCGTAGATCAGAATGATGGACCAGGCTGTGTTTGTGGACTGTAGGTCTGAATGATGGACCAGGCTGGGTTTGTGGACCATAGGTCGGAATGATGGACCAGGCTGTTTTTGTGGACCATAGGTCTGAATGATGGAACAGGCTGTGTTTGTGGATGAATGATGGACCAGGCTGTGCTTGTGGACCATAGGTCTGAATGGACCAGGCTGTGTTTGTGGACCATAGGTCGGAATGATGGACCAGGCTGTGTTTGTGGACTGTAGGTCTAAATGATGGACCAGGCTGTGTTTGTGGACCATAAGTCTGAATGATGGACCAGGCTGTGTTTGTGGACCATAGGTCTGAATGATGGACCAGGCTGTTTGTGGACCATAGGTCTGAATAATGGACCAGGCTGTGTTTGTGGATCACTGGTCTGAATGATGGACCAGGCTGTTTGTGGACCATAGGTCTGAATGATGGACCAGGCTGTGTTGTGGACCACTGGTCTGAATGATGGACCAGGCTGTTTGTGGACCATAGGTCTGAATGATAAACCAGGCTGTTTGTGGACCGTAGGTCTGAATGATGGACCAGGCTGTGTTTGTGGACTGCAGGTCTGAATGATGGACCAGGCTGTGTTTGTGGACCATAGGTCGGAATGATGCCACTGACGTGGCAGAGAAGATAATACAGAGAAAAAAAACAACCAACCAAGCAACCAGACAACCAGCCAACCAAACAGACAACCAACCAACCAAACAGAAAAAAACAAACAAAAAACCCCCCAGCATCCAGTTGCAACAGGCATGTTGATGCCTCTACAGTTAAGGCATCAATTGGTCAGATAAACGCAAGACAGGCACCACCCTGGCAGACCAGTAACCTAATGCCTCTACAGTTAAGGCATCAATTGGTCAGATAAATACAAGACAGGCACCACCCTGGCAGACCAGTAACCTAATGCCAGGGCTCACATTCACACAATGGGCAGTGTGATCATCAGTACGTTCCTTTTGCACCAACAAAGCTATCACCTGTAATATCACTGGGAACAGTTTTACACATGAATTAGGTCAGCTGAGCAGGTGTGCAGAAAACTGTGAGGGTAGCACCCTGTTCTGAGATCCATAATTACAGCAGATCCTCCACTTCAGGTATAATATCTTCAAAGTCATGTCAGCAAGAACATGTTCTGAACTTGAGATAAGCTTGGGTCATAGGTACAGTGAATCTCTGATAATGCTGACACTCACAGCATTATATGATTTCTTCTGATTTGTAGAATATGCACAGCCAAGACTGATATGCCCTTTAATCAAAGAACAAGTCAAAGAAAAAGTGTCTTTCAACGCATGATTTTCAATAACTTGTTATAACCACTGACATGATGAGACAAAACTGTAAAAAAACAACAACACCATACACATCTCACACCACTATGCACCCAAACATCCAAAATACCAACACAAGCATAATAAACTTGTGTTTGTTGTATTTGTGTGAATATGTCACCTTTCACTCTGATCTCCCCTCCTTCTCCTGCTGATGGGGAGCAGAGTTCTGTGCACTTTGATGTCCGATATTTGCGTTGCCCGAAGAAGACATGTTTGTGGAAAAATTCCTTGGTCTTTCGCATTGTGAATTGATTTAGCGTTACTCTGCATCTAATTTGGTGCTTTTCTTAATATTTCATTTGTATGTTAGACTGTATTCATTCCCTAGAGCTGCATGCAGCCCGTTTCCATCTTCTCCTTTTCAACAGAAGACAACAGGCTTATAGCAAGCTCATGTCAGTCTTCTGTGCTGGTAAAACCATTTGAATTCTCATTGGAGGGTGAGTGGGTGGGGGTGGGGTGGGGAGGAGAATGATGAAGGTCTCCTCTGGAAGTCGGCATGTAGAAAAAGCGCAAGACACCAAAGAAACAACACAAGACACAAACAAGCTTTTAACAGGTGGAAAGAATTGTTCACCACCACCATCCCTCTATGGAGATTACTGCATGGAGAGCGACACTCATTCAGTTTAGCTCCTTGAATGAACAATGACTATCATCAGCCAGAAGATGCGGTGGGAGGGGAGAAGGGGGGGTCTGAGTTGGCAATCCTGTCTATGTTGGATAAGACCTGGCACCTCTGAACACCCCCATAACAATTCAGGACCACCCAGAACTTAAGACTGTTGGCATGTCTGCACTATTAGTGCAAAATGTTTTGGAAATAATGCATGGTAGTTTGGTTGCACCCATCAGGTTCACATGCATCAGCCAATGTCACTATCATTGCATAATACAGTCCAAAGAACAGCTCCAAGATCAGAAACCTTTCATTGCCTACTTTGATTGGCTCTTATGAATTGTAACAGCCAATCGGCATTGAGTTTACTCATAAAAACATGGTGTCACAAATGCTGAACATGGTATAAGTCAAACTGGGCCCACCATTTTCAGACCTGACCCCTCGTTTTTGCAAACATGGAGTCGTTTGACCTCTGATGCCTCAACACCATTGGAAGCCAATCATCCAACACTGAAATTTCCCCACATACAGCTGGTGTTGGCACTGTGACAAAACAGTTCTGGATGTGGGTATGCATGGCACAGTCAAAATACACTGTGTGAGAGTAATTCCATGAAAATGGAAACGTCTTAGACTTACAATCTCAGTAGAAGACAAGCAAAGCCATGAAGACAGGGTGACAGCATTGGATCTGTCAGAGAGCTGACAAACTGAGGAAACTCAAGCATACATTTTCTGTTTAAGTAAAACCCAGCCTGCACTCTTCTGTTCTAAAATGCTTTTTTTTTTTTTTTTGTAGTGAGAGGGTACATCTTTTCATCTTCGAGATACTAACTGGATAAATGCAGTCACAATACACTGATCGAAAGTGCAATTGAAAAAAATCAATATTTGTTGGATGTGATCCGACCAGCACTGAAGCCATTTCTGAGTCAGACATTGTCAAATTCCTAGATCCTTCTTCCAGCAGTTCTACTAAGCCGATTCCTGTCCCAGCTTATAGTTGTAAAGACTTCCTCGCTCTATGAAAGACTGGACTGTGGTCGTGGATTTCCTCTTGACTCCCCGCTGGGCAGTGCTGTTGGGCGCCTCATCTTCTGCCCGTCCAAAGCCACCTCCCCCTGGGGTCTCCAGTCGGAAAATGTCCTGAAAAAACAACCACCAAACATGTATGTGAAAAAGGCCACATCAGCATCGCTCGTCAGTAAGGTTGCATGTAGTCAGTGAATATTTTCGCTATGACCCTTTCATCTGGCTACTTCCGCCTGGGATGTTACCTTTTTACCTGTACCTGTTGGTTGCTTTGTCTGTCTGTCAGGAAGGTTTTGCAAAAACTGCTACAGTGATTCTAATGAAACTCGATGACACTTTGGAATGTGGCCCGAGGATGAAGTCCTTAAGTTTTGGTGCAGATCTAAATCATAGGGCAGTCCTAAATGCCTTTCTTGTGTGTCTCTGTTGTCATCATAGGGCAGTCCTTAATGCCTTTCTTGTGTGTCTTTGTTGTCATCATAGGGCAGTCCTTAATGCCTTTCTTGTGTGTCTTTGTCATCATAGGGCAGTCCTAAATGCCTTTCTTGTTTGTCTTTGCTGTCATCATAGGGCTGTCCTAAATGCCTTTCTTGTGTGTCTTTGTTGTCATCATAGGGCTGTCCTAAATGCCTTTCTTGTGTGTCTTTGTTGTTATCATAGGGCTGTCCTACATGCCTTTCTTGTGTGTCTTTGTTGTCATCATAGGGCTGTCCTAAATGCCTTTCTTGTGTGTCTTTGTTGTCATCATAGGGCTGTCCTAAATGCCTTTCTTGTTTGTCTTTGTTGTCATCATAGGGCAGTCCTACATGCCTTTCTTGTGTGTCTCTGTTGTCATCATAGGGCAGTCCTACATGCCTTTCTTGTGTGTCTCTGTTGTCACCATAGGGCAGTCCTTAATGCCTTTCTTGTGTGTCTCTGTTGTCATCATAGGGCAGTCCTTAATGCCTTTCTTGTGTGTCTCTGTTGTCATCATAGGGCTGTCCTAAATGCCTTTCTTGTGTGTCTTTGTTGTCATCATAGGGCAGTCCTTAATGCCTTTCTTGTGTGTCTCTGTTGTCATCATAGGGCAGTCCTTAATGCCTTTCTTGTTTGTCTCTGTTGTCATCATAGGGCAGTCCTTAATGCCTTTCTTGTTTGTCTTTGTTGTTATTTTAACTTTCCAAAGGGAGTTATGCTTAAAAAATTTTTTTTTTTGATGGCTCATCTTTTGTGCCACTTCAGCGGCATTATGCCCTCATCACCAATTCCAGCACTGCGTCCACAGCCACACCCTGGGCTTATCCTGCCGCACACTGGATACTGGCAATCCGCAGGAGGCCTTCAATATCAAGTCACCATGAGGCAACCGACCAGAGACACTGCACCACAACCGAGCCTTCGTTGTGGTGCTGAATGGGGCCTGCTGTGACACAACACATGCCACCCCGTAATGCCAGCCTCCATTGTCAACAACAACTGCTGAGTTGCCCAGCCCATGTGGGTGATCATCCCCCTCTAGAGGGCGCCACTACATACTGATACTAACAATCTTCACGTGAGGTCATCATGCACATAGACCCAGTGAGGAAATCAAAACTGAGGTCAGCTTGAGAGCAGGGCATGAAGGGCCAAGAATTTGAGACCTTTTTCATACTCATCGACGAGGATGAGGTTGATGAAGAGGATGCTATGGATTTCCATTCTGGTCTGAGACTGCACAACAGGGCTGTACTCTACCCTTACTTTCATAATAATCCTGGAATTTACCAGGCCCAAGAGATACAGAGACCTGCAGTGTTAGTTAAGCTATGACCTCCCAGCTGGGAATCCACAATGCCAGCCACTGTGCCGTGGTGGCTGGTAAAAAAGGTTATGGTTCACCGTCACGTAATGCCAGCCACTGTGCCGTGGTGGCTGGTAAAAAGGTTATGGTTCACCGTCACGTAATGCCAGCCACTGTGCCGTGGTGGCTGGTAAAAAGGTTATGGTTCACCGTCACGTAATGCCAGCCACTGTGCCGTGGTGGCTGGTAAAAAGGTTATGGTTCACCGTCACGTAATGCCAGCCACTGTGCCGTGGTGGCTGGTAAAAAGGTTATGGTTCACCGTCACGTAATGCCAGCCACTGTGCCGTGGTGGCTGGTAAAAAGGTTATGGTTCACGTCACGTAATGCCAGCCACTGTGCCGTGGTGGCTGGTAAAAAGGTTATGGTTCACCGTCACGTAATGCCAGCCACTGTGCCGTGGTGGCTGGTAAAAAGGTTATGGTTCACCGTCACGTAATGCCAGCCACTGTGCCGTGGTGGCTGGTAAAAAGGTTATGGTTCACCGTCACGTAATGCCAGCCACTGTGCCGTGGTGGCTGGTAAAAAGGTTATGGTTCACCGTCACGTTTTTAATCGCGTCTGATCACTGGTGTGTTTGGCAGTATGTTATCACCAAATCATTTTTGCAAAAGCTTTTGACCTGATTTTGATGAAACTTAACAGAAAGGTTAAATGTGGCCCAAGAACAAACCAACAGAAATTTGCTGCTGATCTGGGTCAAAGGTGGCCAGGATCTGTCTGACTTTGGCAAAGGTCTGCATTCTCTCGAGAGCCTGGTTTTTGTTTTGTTTTGTTTTTTTAAGTGATCTGATCACATTGTTAACCAGTAGCCAATCTGAGACCTGAAAGGCATATCAAATTAACCAATGGAATTCAATATTCCACTTTTAATCACACTGACCTCCCTCATATGAGGTCGCTGCTCCTTGGTGTCATGAGCTTAGATTTGGAAAGCATCAAGCATGGAGGAAGAAGGGGATCAATATGGTATGATACAGAGTTTTAGAAAAAACATATTACTGGGGGAAAGGACATAAGTTTGATATTTCTTTAAAAACTTTTAATTGCTGTTCTGCCCAATACTACCTTTCCCTTTAACCAAGTAACAACTGTTCCCCCCTACACTGACCATAGAGAGAACTCCTCTGTTTTGTTCCTATGTCAGTAACTGAGGATGTCCTGAACATTAAGACACACAGTTTGAGGATAACAGTTGTTGCAGAAGTGGCTGCTGTTTGCACAAGGTTTCAATTCTACTTTGAAAATGTCTTATCATTATTTTTGAACTTATGTTGAGTGTGACTATGAATGACAGCGATAAGATGACGGTCCATTGAACATCCTCCATTGTGGACATTTCAGCATCCCAGGCATCAATGAACTGATGATGATACTTCAGGTTTGTAATATGAAGTTCAGAGGTCAGTGTCAAGTTAAAGAAGAAAGATGAGCAACAGACTAGAAAAAATTAGGGGGGGGGGGGGGGGGGAAGGAGACAGAAAGCACGCCAGGCAAACCTTAAAGTCCCTGAATGCTGAGACTTTGGGAATGTTCAGAAAGAAGGTGCTAGCGATGCCTACATGCTTTGGAGATCCTGAAGGTCTTCTGGACCTTTGAAACACCCAAATCACATAGCTGAAAAGCTGCAACAGGACTGGTTGCTGCGCTCACCCAAAGTCTCTGCTAAAGGAATATGTATAACCACACATACCTGTCTGTCATGTAGGTTTTCTGCGTAAAATCATTTAATCTTTTTGCTTTCCTTCTTTCCTCTCTGGCATTCTGTGCAGTTAATAATCTGCACAATGACTACCTGCTTGTTCTCTTTCTTTCATCCTGTGTCTTTAAAGGCATGCTAAGGTTTCTCTTCCTACTCTGGTTCCTTCAGAGCTTATATCAGTGTGCACCTTCATCCTGTTCTGTTGACTTACCCAGCAAAACAAAATCACAGGGGCACACATCACCTTTCACACTTCAAGCCTGGGGGAGCTCCAGAGTAAGGCCAAGTTGATCTGAGAGATGGGACCATGAGTGCGACAGTGACACACACACACAACACACACACACACACACACACACCACACACACACACACATGCACATGCGCGCATGCACACACACACACATATGCAAAAATGCACACACACACACACACACACATATACACACACACGCACATACACACACACACACACACACACACACACACACACACAAATACACACACACACACACACACACACTGAACTGAACTGAAACCATTTCTTGTCAGATTAACCATAGGTTGTGCTGACATTTTTAAACAAAACCAATACAAATTCAGAAAAGTGACTTGAAATAATAATAAAAGATAAATATTTGACACACTGTCAATGTATTTTTTCGAGATGAGAAAACTGCACAGAAATGATTTACGATACTTTAATAGAATTGAAAGGGACCAAAGTCCAATGAACACGAATATCACTCTCTTCCTCTCTCTTATACTCCTACTTACCCCCATACCCGAGAACACCTCTTACAACCATATTACATCCATAATTAGAATAATATGAATTATCATACATACACAACATACCAACACACACACACACACACACACACACACACACACTGACACATACATACACACACACACACACACACTACACTACACATACACACACAACACATACACTGACACATACATACACACACACACACACACACATACATACACACACACACTGACACATACATACATACAACACACACACACACACACACACTACATACACTGACACATACATACACACACACACACACACACACACACACACACAACACACACACACACACACACACAAGAGAACTCTTACCCCTGCATCCACATTGATGGAAGTTTTGGCTCCCAAACTGATGACCCGTCCGTCCTTGTAGATGATGAGGTTCCGTCCCTTCCGCCCGTCTTCACCCCCTGGTTTTTGTTGAAGTGCACATTGATTAGCAGTCACTGGATTTATTCTTATTTTTACTATTACTGTCATTGTTATCATTATTATTATTATTACTGTTAGTATCAGTATTCAGGGTGCTTAAACAACATCTACTTTCTGTTAGAGACCCAAGCTCTCAGCGCTTTACAACCCTGTTTTTGTTTACATTTTTACAGTGAGTGATTCATCTGTTCATTTTGTGGTTTGACTTTGACTTCTTTTTTTTAAAGCACAGTGTGTGTGTGTGTGTGTGTGTGTGTGTGTGTGTGTGTGTGTGTGTGTGTGTGTGTGTGTGTGTGTGTGTGTGTGTGTCCCGTCCATGTGTGTGTGCGTGTGTTGCGTGTGCGTGGCGCGTGAGAATGTGTCCATATGTGTGTGCATGCATGCGTGTGTGTGTGTGTGTGTGTGTGTGTGTGTGTGTGTGTGTGTGTGTGTGTGTGTGTGTATGTATATTGGTGTGTGTGGGGTGTGTGTGTGTGTGTGTGTGTGTGTGTGTGTGTGTGTGTGTGTGTGTGCAAGCGCATGTGTATGTGTGCGTGTGGTGTGTGTGTGTGTGTGTGTGTGTGTGTGGTGTGTGTGTGTGTGTGTGTGTGTGTGTTGTGCGTGCGCATGCGTGTGTGTATGTTTGCATACATATCTAACATATGTTAATGAGATGACAGTACTGACACGGCCCCTTGCTAGTTAGCTGGGCTGTAAAGAACATGGACTGAAGTGAATTAAACACAGGACTCTGTGTAACAAGTTGAAAATCCAACAGAGATGGAAATTTGCCTAAACACATATTTTCTGAAAACACCTGCCCCAACTGATGTCTTCATTCCACTCAAGATGTACGACGCAGTCAAGCACACCAGGGCCAAGACTAATGTTGAGTTCATAACCAGCTAAGACGCAGGCAGTGTCATGGCAGACATGAACTCGTCCATACTGTCACTATCTGCATGTGCTAAGTTGCCGGATTCTATGTTTGTTATCAGGTCACCATGGATACTGACCCCACTACGCGCATGACAACAAAAGGGAGGTCATTCACTCTCTCTGCTTGTGCTCTGATGACTGATCTCCCTTTAACATCTTCCATCTACTCAGGTGGCGATTGCCAATCAGCTTCCAGCCTTTCTTTGGCGGTGGAAACACGCTGTTTGCTCTCACTGGTATCTGGCAAGTGTCCTGTGGTCTCCCTGTTAGTGCTCAGGCTTCTGTCAGCCTTCCTCACAACCTGTGTCAGCCTTCCTCACAACCTGTGTCAGCCTTCCTCACAAGTTGAGTCAAACTTCCTCACAACCTGTGTCAGCCTTCCTCACAACCTGTGTCAGCCTTCCTCACAACCTGTGTCAGCCTTCCTCACAACTTGTGTCAGCCTTCCTCACAACCTGTGTCAGCCTTCCTCACAAGTTGAGTCAAACTTCCTCACAACTTGTGTCAGCCTTCCTCACAACTTGTGTCAGCCTTCCTCACAACCTGTGTCAGCCTTCCTCACAACTTGTGTCAGCCTTCCTCACAACCTGTGTCAGCCTTCCTCACAACCTGCATCAGCCTTCCTCACAACCTGCATCAGCCTTCCTCACAACCTGCATCAGCCTTCCTCACAACCTGCATTCAGCCTTCCTCACAACTTGTGTCAGCCTTCCTCACAACCTGTGTCAGCCTATCTCACAACCTGTGTCAGCCTTCCTCACAACTTGTGTCAGCCTTCCTCACAACCTGTGTCAGCCTTCCTCACAACTTGTGTCAGCCTTCCCCACAACTGGTGTCAGCCTTCCTCACAACCTGTGTCAGCCTATCTCACAACCTGTGTCAGCCTTCTAAACCCCTGCCAGATTTTGCAACTAATCCTTCACACAAACCCATGACGTTCTTGCTCACAACATGTGTCAGCCTTTCAAACCCCAGCCAGATTTTACTATTAACCCTTCACACAAATCCATGACGTTACTGCTCAGAACACTGCCGGTGACTTCAGAGACTCATTCATTCATTCACATTGCTTACAGTCTGCAAACTGCAAAGGGCCACATCAGGGTTGTCACCCCACTAAAATCAACTCTCAAAATAATTTGAAAACAAAAAAAAAAAAAAGAAACAAACACACACAGCTCATTTAAACAGATTTTTCTAGAAACAGTGCCAGAATTTGTTAAAATCTTTCTTAAGTAAAATCTGTACATCAGATGAAGAAAGTTGATCTCTTTCAGAAACTCAAAAATCATATGACTTTCGAGGCAATGAACGTCCACTTCTCTGATCCATTTCCACATTTGCCTCTGTTCTGGTCTTGCCATCATCATTCAACTCACATTTTCTCTTCTTGGTCTCAGGCAGGATTCTGGCATTAGTCCCATCAAGTAAGTATGAGAACATCAGAATTGAAGCTGATCCACTAAAACCTACATATGTACAGCCTTGACGACCACAGTATACACCAATAACCCCCGTCCTCAGTCTTATAAAAAAAAATTAGTAAAACAGATGTCACTGGTATGTTGACTGAACAATACTGCTTCCTCCTTATGTGCCAGAAAAAAAGTTATAGAAAAACAGGCGAAAGAAAAAGCAACTGTCATACTACTTCCACAAGTTGCTATGACTTTTTTAGTCAGGAATTCATCAAATGTGTATTGAAAGCTGTTCACCTGTGTAAATAAATGCCAACGCCATGGAGTAAAAATTGTCTTCTTCCCATCAAGTATCAGTAAATAAACTTCTATGATGTTTGTCAATAGGTGTATTCCTTCAGAAAACAAACAAATAAACAAGTCATATGACACACACGATGTTTATGAACCTTGAAATGAAAGATGGAAGTAAGGCAACACACCAAAGACTACCGTGAAAGAACAAAATGTCCTTAAGAGCTTTCACTATCAGGACGTAAAACTCCACCATTAGCAAGGCACCATTAATAAGTTCGTTCTACACTCTCTAGCAAAAGATGATTTTGATAGTGGGAAGACTTCCTTGCTGAAGGTCACACACAAACCAAGAAACCGACCTTTCAAGCCATAGGGAGCAAACACCCTCCGCTCCGTGAGAACAGACAGAGTCAGAGGTTTACGGAACAGGAATTCACGGATGACGCCATCCCCACCGCTGAAGGCGCCGCAGCCCCCAGTGCCTGGATTCAGATGAAAGCACTTCAGCATCACTGGGTATCTGTCAACAACAGACAATGCCTGCCATCAATTAAGGTGAAAGCACTTCAGCATCACTGGGTATCTGTCAACAACAGACAATGCCTGCCATCAATTAGCAGCCTGAGTTTTTAGTCACCTTCACAGAAGGACCTCTGTTAACCCTCTTTGTCCTGAGGTTCAGTGCATGAAACGCTCTCTAAATCCTATGGAAAGGGAAGCAAGTCCGTAACAACGATAGGGGAGCATCACACAAAAATTTTGTAAAATATACCCAAGCAATATTTCACTTCTTTCTTATTTCATGTGTGTTATTGAGATGTTTGTCTACACTTTAAAACAATTATTTCAGTATTGTGGAGATACATGACTTAAAAAAAAATTCAAACTCCCCTGAATCGCGAAGCAGATCATCTTCTTCATCACTCACGACATCTGGAGTACTAGCCTAGCTGACACATGATGTTGACGAAGTCGATATCTAGGTCACTCTCATTACCCTTCATCTCGCGCAAATCTGTGATGTCGTAGCCTTCAAAAACAGAGTCTTCGTCGCTGTCCTCATTCAACATTCGCCTCCATATTGAAATCTTGCTCGCTCGCTAGGTCAACTTGAAAAATTCGTTGATTCACAAAAACATGCTCTTTTCCGCCATGAAATGTAGTCAAATGGAAGTACAATGTATACTGAAAGCGAAGCTAAACCGGTCATGTGACTGCCATGTGATGTAAACAAAATGGATGCGCCCAGAGCGACCACGTGGAATCCGAACGCTCCTGTACGCTCGCTGATTTCATACTGTGTTTTTTCTTGAACGCTCCGGAACGTTCACCGCAAAAGAGGGTTAAAGAACCCCTCTGAACAGCTAACTTCACGTTGACCAAAGCAGGACATATGGATAACAATGAACGTCTTTGTTATGGGCAACAGAACACCAAAGAGTGAACGATGAAGAGTTGTCCTCTCCCCGCTAGGTCTGTAATGATGGCTAGGAACCGTAACTCTTATTTTCTCTTAGCCGTAGTAGTACTGAATGACTCTACAGTGGTGTCAAAGCTGCAGGCCGTGTAAACTTCAGAGTGTCTGCAGTGACAATGGATTAGGCTAAATGAGGCTTAGTAGATGGTATTCTACGCATGTAGGATCAGAACAGACACTCAATGTGAAGGACTGAATGGGGTGTGATCACAAATGGACTGTGCACACTTATCCACTGAAAAGGCACAGAGTTCACTTCATCACCTTATCTGATGTGACCCTGTTGACACCAAACCACTCCTTGCTTCCACAGTAACTCAAAATTTCAGTGAAAGCATCTTCAAACTTGGGTAAAAACTTGGTTGCCATTACGGATGGCAAGTATGGCTGACCAATGCAACTGGTCTTAAAAGTAAAGCATTTTACCAATCAAACTATGTGTTTCCTCTCTCACTGGAGTAATGCGAATCCTTTCTTGTGACATGGCATGATGGGTGAATCAAGTACTCTCCAGTCGTCTACTGCAGCTTGCTTGAATGTAGTATGATTTTGTAAAGTGCTTAGAGAAATTCGTTTGATTAAGCGCTATATAAGAAACCATTATTATTATTATATTTGTATACGTATGAAAGTGTGCTGTTTCTGTGTTTGAATGTTTAGAATTATTGAATGGTTTTCTGCCTTACAGTTTTCTCTCTCTTATATATATATATGTTTGTGCATTTAAAAAAACGTTCATAAATGTATGATCGATTGAAAAATGGTCATATTTATGTTGAACTCTGACGGAAATAAAAAAGATTATAAAAAAAAAAAAGCACTCTCCAATCGTAAGCTAAAATTTGTACTTAATGTCATGTGATCAATATCGACTGGGCACAGTACTTAATGTCATGTGATCAATATCGGCTGGGCACAGTACTTAATGTCATGTGATCAATATGTACTGATTGTCATGTGATCAATATGTACTTAATGTCATGTGATCAATATCGACTGGGCACAGGCTTTGCCACTCTGACCAGAAGCAATCCTGAGCAACTTTAGGAATAGCACTTCAAGGGTTAACGATATCATGAGGAAGAATTCCTGAAACATGTCACCCTTAAACTGTAACAGAATGTCTACAAAGTCTTCATGAAAATCATAAACCAAGCAACAACAAAATGAACAAAAAACCCAAACAACCAAACAAAAAGAAATGCGCAGAGACTGACCGTCGCTCCAAAATCTCGGGATCCGTGATGCGGGTGTTCGTCATGTGAGAATGAACGCCACTGCGACCATGCCAAGAAGGGCCCTGCAATAACCAGACAATGTAAAAACAAATACACACATACAAACAAGTTGGCAAAGGGGGTGAACAAGTGCAATTCCTTCAAGTTCAACAGTATGAGTGTATTCAGCCTGGTCACATCTAGGCCTGAAGCTTACTGCGTTTGACATTTGCTTAACAACTGCACATTTATTTTGTTATTTTGTTAGTTTTTACACAGCTACAAATCCTTTTTTCGTTTTTGTCTTCTTTCCCTCTTCCCCTTTTTTTCTTCCTTCCTTTCTTTCTTTCCTTCTTTTTCTCTGTCTGTCTGTTGTTTTCTTTGTATAAGCAGCACATTATCAGAGTGAGTGTGCCAGTACACCACACATTAGAACATTAACAAACCCAGACACATTGTATCAAACGCCAAAACACTTAAATCAGCAAGAATATGTCTATTTGTAAGAGAACATACAGACTATGCATAGTGTGTAAGAGACTGGTTGGAAAAAAAAAAAAAAAAGAAGAAGAAAAAAAAGTTAGCAGTGGAAATATGTTTTTTTCCCACTTTTTTTTTTTTTTTTTTTTTTTTTTTCAGTTGAAGAGGACAACGTGAAGCACCAAAAAATGAAGAGGTGGATTTCGGTCTTAGCATGAGAAAAAAAAAAAAAAGGAAAAAAAAAAGTCACCGCCTTAGGTGTTCCATTGATCCAACAACTGATGCCACAAAAAAAGAAAAAGAAAGAAGAGTTCAACAGTGTGGTGATGATTTGGCAAAGTGTTAAATAAAGAAAAAAGGGAGCAAGAATGTAAATTACAGTGTAAACAATGTAATTTAGAGTGTAACTATTGAGGTATAAGAAGCCAAATTAGAGTGCAAACAGTGTAATTCAAAGTATAACTGTTGAAGTGTAAACTGAAAAGCCATGGGAATGCCTGTCTTGAGAGCAGAAGCAGTCAATGTATCTGGAGCCCAGGACATCACACAGTTCAGCAGTGGTGTGCATTCTTTGCTTGTCTGGACACAGAGAGAGAGAGAGAGACTGAACTATGACCAGACCATTACAATGTGAAGCTGTAAACATCTGATGTTGTTTGTGCAGACACTGAGAGGCCTGTGCACACACACACACACACACAACACCACCACACACACACTCACACACACACACACACCACACACACACCACTCACAAAGTAAAAACACACTCACACACACACACACACAACACACACACACATCACACACTCACACACACCACACACACAACACATAATGTGTCTATACGATACAGCTATGCTCAATCTTAAGTAACTTACACTCACTCTCCCTCAGCTCTCCCTCTGACACATAAGGTGCACACACACACACACACACACACACACACAAAACACACACACACACACACACAACACTCACAGCACCCCCTCCACCAGCCACTGCCCTCATAATAGCCCAAGGTGGCGTCCCCAAAGGTGATGTTGTTCATGCAACCCTGCGAAGCCGCCAAGCCTCAAACGCTCGCAGAATGACATCGACGACTCGTTGAGACGTCAGCACGTTGCCCCCCACTACGGCCGCCTGCTCGGGGGGGCAGAGTAAACTCCCTTGTGGAATGATGACACGAAATAGGGTTGAGACAGCCCTGAAATGGGAAGAGACAAAGGAACAAGGAAAGATGAAAATACAGAAAAAGTGAAGTAATAACCATTGTTCTTAGCAACCAGCCGCCATGCTGAAGCGGTTCATGTTGCATGCAGACTCCTGGCGGGAAAGGGTTTTGGGGGTTCGAATCCTATCAAAAGCCATTCATTTGTGGGGGTTTTCTGCCCTGACATTTGCCTGTGGATGCCTCTCTGACAGTGTTGCTCAGCTCTCCTGACCAAGACTGCAGGTGTCGTATGTCACGGACATGGCTGACATCGGAAAATTTAAATGAAAGTAAGTGTAGCGTACAGCCCTGTCATGCAGTCTCAGACCAAATGGGAATCCGTAGTATCATCTCCATCATCCCCATTCCTTATCAATCAGAAAAAAAAGTCCCAAAATTCTGTGACCCTTCATGCCCTTGCTCTCCTGGTACTTCAGTTTTCGATTTCCTCTCAAAATTTTATTGCTCTTTTAAAGGTTCTATCTGTAGTCAAGGTTCTATCTGTAGTCAAGGTTCTATCTGTAGTCAAGGTTCTATCTGTATCAAGGTATCAGCAAATTCAAGGGACTGTCCCTCGGACAGACATGGCGACACCCTCCTGAGAGACAAGCCATTATTGTCATGAAATGGGGGCTCAGAGGCAGTGTCCTTTGTGTGAGGGATCAGAACAGGGACCACCAAGCACCACTGACGTGACTGGGCAGCAGTGCAGTGGGTCTTCTGGTGGGTTGCCCGTGACAAAACCCTTTCCTCTGTTTCGTTGCCGCTGCTGGAGCTGTGGCAGGACAAACCACGCTGTGGCTGTGGCTGTGCAAAAGGAATGAGCTGTGATGGAAAAAGCCGGCTGTGGCTGGGACGGGGAAAGGAAGGAGCTGTGGCAGGACAAGCCAGGCTGTGGCTGTGGACGGGAGAGGAAAGAGCTGTGAGGAACAAGCCAGGCTGTGGCTGTGGACGGGGGGAGGAAGAGCTGTGATGGAACAAGCCAGGCTGTGACTGTGAACAGGGGGAGGAATGAGCTGTGGCAGGACAAGCCAGGCTGTGGCGTGGACCGGGAGAGGAAGGAGCTGTGGCAGGACAAGCCAGGCTTGGCTGTGGACGGGGAACTGGAATAAGCAGCTTGGTACCGGTGCGATACCACTGACTGGCACAGAAGATGGGACAGCAAACTTTGTTCTTTGAAGACAGTTCACTGACTGTGGAAATCTGAGAGAGATGAAGTCACAGCTATTCTGATCTCTCGTTGACTCCATCTAGGGGGAAATGTTGACTCGTGGCCCTTCAAGCCCTGCCCTCACTGTTGATTTCCTTTAAGCCCTGCCTGGGGGCCGAATGGCTTAGTTTTGGTAGAGCGCCGACTTGTGATCCTGGGGTTGCGAGTTCGAATTCCGTACAGGGGGATTTTTTCCCCGGAGTTAACATTGGTTCCAACTCCAGTCCCCATACAGCCTTCAAAAGATACAAAGAACCGAGGTTCCGTGTGTAAAAGCACGCACAACATCTTGCACACACGTAAAAACCCATCACCAACTTTCGGAAGAATAGGGCCCGTTTGGCCGTTGGTATGGATGACCACGTTACACATAGCATGCACCTTCCCCGAAGAGGAGTATGGCTGCCTTAATGGCTGGATGAAAAACGGTCATACACACAAAACTCTGCTGCCTGTCTATACAGGCAGTGTCTGCAGGAGTATTGCCTGTGTACGCAGAAAGAAAGAAAAAATGCCCTGCCTCACTGTTTTATTTCCTTCATGGGCCCCGCTCTCACTGTTGATTTCCTTCATGCCCTGCCCTCACTGTTGATTTCCTTCATGCCCTGCCCTCACTGTTGATTTCCTTCATGCCCTGCTCTCACTGTTGATTTCCTTTATGCCCTGCTCTCAAATGTTGATTTCCTTCATGCCCTGCCCTCACTGTTGATTTCCTTCATGGGCCCCGCCTCACTGTTGATTTCCTTCATGCCTGCCCTCACTGTTGATTTCCTTCATGCCCTGCCCTCACGTTGATTTCCTTCATGTTCTCACTGTTGATTTCCTTCATGCCCTGTTCTCACTGTTGATTTCCTTCATGCCCTGCTCTCACTGTTGATTCCTTCATGCCCTGCCCTCCTGTTTGATTTCCTTCATGCCCTGGGCCCTCACTGTTGATTTCCTTCATGTTCTCACTGTTGATTTCCTTCATGCCCTGTCTCACTGTTGATTTCCTTCATGCCCTGCTCTCACTGTTGATTTCCTTCATGCCCTGCTCTCACTGTTGATTTCCTTCATGCCCTGCCCTCACTGTTGATTTCCTTCATGCCCTGCTCTCACTGTTGATTTCCTTCATGCCTCTCACTGTTGATTTCCTTCATGCCCTGCTCTCACTGTTGATTTCCTTCATGCCCTGCCCTCACTGTTGATTTCCTTCATGCCCTGCCCTCACTGTTGATTTCCTCATGCCCTGCCCTCACTGTTGATTCCCTTCATGCCCTGCTCTCACTGTTGATTTCCTTCATGCCTCTCACTGTTGATTTCCTTCATGCCCTGCCCTCACTGTTGATTTCCTCATGCCCTGCCCTCACTGTTGATTCCCTTCATGCCCTGCTCTCACTGTTGATTTCCTTCATGCCTCTCACTGTTGATTTCCTTCATGCCCTGCCCTCACTGTTGATTTCCTTCATGCCCTGGCCCTCACTGTTGATTTCCTTCATGCCCTGCTCTCACTGTTGATTTCCTCATGCCCTGCTCTCACTGTTGATTTCCTTCATGCCCTGCCCTCACTGTGATTTCCTTCATGCCCTGCCCTCACTGTTGATTTCCTTCATGCCCTGCCCTCACTGTTGATTCCCTTCATGCCCTGCTCTCACTGTTGATTTCCTTCATGCCTCCTCACTGTTGATTTCCTTCATGCCCTGCCCTCACTGTTGATTTCCTTCATGCCCTGCCCTCACTGTTGATTCCCTTCATGCCCTGCTCTCACTGTTGATTTCCTTCATGCCTCTCACTGTTGATTTCCTTCATGCCCTGCCCTCACTGTTGATTTCCTTCATGCCCTGCCCTCACTGTTGATTTCCTTCATGCCCTGCTCTCACTGTTGATTTCCTTCATGCCCTGCTCTCAGTTTTGAGTTTTCTGCATTAAATTTTGTCCATTCTTGTGTAGTTTGTTTTCAAGCTGTTGGTATCACCCACACCATGAGGAGTGTTGTTGGACTGATTGGGAAAGCAGCCTCTGCAGAGAGAATGCTCATTGATCCTGTCTCTGTGAATTAGCGACCACTGTCATCATACAGGGTGTAGCAGGTAGTTGTCCCCTAGGTGTTAGAGCAGAACAGGCACCACTGAACACCACCGAAGGGACTTGGCAGCAGTGCAGTGTCTCTTCTGGTGGGTTTCCTATATGTGACGCAGTTGCTCCTTATGGATTGCAGCACTGACGCTGCAACAGGACAATCCTAGGTGTGGTTGTGCATAGGGAGTCGGAATGAGCGGTGTGGGAATGATGCCACAGGCGGGGGGAGGGGGGGGGGGGGGATAGAAGATGACACAAAATGCAAAAACTGATGATTTCTGGAACTTTCCAGAAACTGCTGGAACGCTTTCTCATCTCTTCTGATTTTTATTGTGCTTCCCCAAGTGACCTTACTCCCTCATTGCTCCATCTCCCACCCCCCTGACACACAACCACATCCAGGGTCTCTGCAGCCCACAGGGAGCAATCAGCATCCCGCTGCCATGAGACAACCCATCAGCGTAGACACAGCACAACTGCCAAATCACTTTGCTGGTTTTGACCAGAGTCTGGTCAGGTCCAGCATTCAAACGACACTGCCCACTAAGCCCCCCCACCCCCACCCCCACCCCGCCCCCCTACTTACAGTGCATTGCTTAGCTGCAGACAAAGTGTGTCAGTCTGCTTAGCTGCAGACCAAGTGTGTCAGTCTGCTTAGCTGCAGACCAAGTGTGTCAGTCTCTTAGAGCTCCAAAGGGTGCCACCATGTCTGTCAGCAACAGAACCAAGCACTGGCCGGTCTGATGACTTGTGAGACCAAGTGTGTCAGTCTGCTTAGCTGCAGACCAAGTGTGTCAGTCTGCTTACTGCAGACCAAGTGTGTCAGTCTGCTTAACTGCAGACCAAGTGTGTCAGTCTGCTTAGCTGCAGACCAAGTGTGTCAGTTGCTACTGCAGACCAAGTGTGTCAGTTGTTAGCTGCAGACCAAGTGAGTCAGTCTGCTTAACTGCAGACCAAGTGTGTCAGTCGCTAGCTGCAGACCAAGTGTGTCAGTTAGCTGCAGACCAAGTGTGTCAGTTAGCTGCCAGACCAATGATCGTCCTTAGCTGCAGACCAAGCTGTCAGTTAGCTGCAGACCAAGTGTGTCAGTAGCTGCAGACAAGTGGTCAGTCTATGCTCCAAGGTGCACCATTCTGTCCGCAACGAACCATCACTGGACCGGTAATTGAGACTTAGTTGAACACACCATGCAGAGTTGAAGTATTGACTTGGGTCACTTATATTCCAAAACTTTGCACTAATACTGAACATCTGTGAACAAAAATAACTATAGCAAACACCACTCAGATCATGAAATTACGTGAATGATAACACTCATCCATGCCAAGAAACTTCTCTTGCAGAAATTTTTATAAAATCAAACTAACATTCATACCAAACTACCCCATCACCTCCTCCCCCCCCCCCCCCTCCTCTCCTGTCCTAAACACTCCATTCCACATCATAAGCTACATTCACACAGTACTACACTATCACTGTCACGGGGTTTTGTACCTGATTCAAGGGGATGTCATGGCCCACCATGCTGCGCATACAGTAGATGAGGCCTGACAGAGTTACGGCCCTTGGAGCGTTGCAGTTTCCGTGGACCTCAAAGCCGGTGTTGGAGAAGTCGAACACTGCTGTTCCCTGGAGAAACAGACCCACAGTGAGCTGTTTGTGACAGACAGTTGACAGCCAGAACAGAACAGAGCCACAGTGAGCTGTTTGTAACGGACAGCTGACAGCCAGAACAGAACAGAGCCACAGTGAGCTGTTTGTGACAGACAGTTGACAGTCAGAACAGAACAGAGCCACAGTGAGCTGTTTGTAACGGACAGCTGACAGCCAGAACAGAACAGAGCCACAGTGAGCTGTTTGTGACAGACAGTTGACAGCCAGAACAGAACAGAGCCACAGTGAGCTGTTTGTAACGGACAGCTGAAGCCAGAACAGAACAGAGCCACAGTGAGCTGTTTGTAACGGACAGCTGACAGCCAGAACAGAACAGAGCCACAGTGAGCTGTTTGTAACGGACAGCTGACAGCCAGAACAGAACAGAGCCACAGTGAGCTGTTTGTAAGGACAGCTGACAGCCAGAACAGAACAGAGCCACAGTGAGCTGTTTGTGACAGACAGTTGACAGCCAGAACAGAACAGAGCCACAGTGAGCTGTTTGTGACAGACAGTTGACAGCCAGAACAGAACAGAGCCACAGTGAGCTGTTTGTAACAGACAGTTGACAGTCAGAACAGAACAGAGCCACAGTGAGCTGTTTGTAACGACAGCTGACAGTCCAGAACAGAGCCACAGTGAGCTGTTTGTAACAGACAGTTGACAGCCAGAACAGAGCCACAGTGAGCTGTTTGTGACAGACAGTTGACAGCCAGAACAGAACAGAGCCACAGTGAGCTGTTTGTAACAGACAGTTGACAGCCAGAACAGAGCCACAGTGAGCTGTTTGTGACAGACAGTTGACAGTCAGAACAGAACAGAGCCACAGTGAGCTGTTTGTGACAGACAGTTGACAGTCAGAACAGAACAGAGCCACAGTGAGCTGTTTGTGACAGACAGTTGACAGTCAGAACAGAACAGAGCCACAGTGAGCTGTTTGTAACGACAGTTGACAGCCAGAACAGAACAGAGCCACAGTGAGCTGTTTGTAACGACAGTGACAGCCAGAACAGAACAGAGTCCACAGTGAGCTGTTGTGACAGACAGTTGACAGCCAGACAGAACAGAGCCACAGTGAGCTGTTTGTAACAGACAGTGACAGCAGAAACAGAACAGAGCCACAGTGAGCTGTTTGTACAGACAGTGCACAGCGCAGCCCAATCGCCAGTCCAACAGGCCACAGTGAGCTGTTGTGCACAGACAGTTGACAGCCGAACAGAGCCACAGTGAGCTGTTTGTATCAGACAGTTGACAGCCACAACAGAGCACAGTGAGCTGTTTGTGCATGGGACAGTTGACAGCCAGAACAGAAGCCACTTCAGCCTGCTATGACAGACAGACGCTGCCAGCCACGAAGTCAAAGGCACTTTCTTCACGATAACCCATATTGCATACCGGCACCCCGAATGGTGCCATGCTACATGGCAAGCACATGTAACACCTGGTCCCATAGACAGGGCAGTGACAGGGCACCAGAATACTGGACTTTTTTTCTTTGCTGTCAAGAGGAGACCAAGATGATGCACTGCACTCTCCATCCTTGAGACTGCACAGCATGTCTATGCAACTTCAGCTCATAAGCCCCCTGGACAGCAATGCCACGGTAGTCAGCAGTGCAGTGTTGGCAAAAGCAACCACATCCAGAGATACCCCCATCACTGCTGATACAAATCCACTGTGGGACCATGCTTCCATTGGAAGCCTGCATGAAACTGCAACCTGGACTGGGCAGAGAAAACTCAACTAAGGCTACTGATCAGAGAATGGAATACGCTAGTCAACAGACCAGCTGAGGAATCTGTGACTCTAACCACTTCACCATGGCAGCTGGCTCAGTCCTTTTTTTGTGTGTGTGTGATCCTTGTGTTCTTTAGCTTCACCAAGAAGGTTATGTTTTCACTAGCTGGTTTATCTGTATGTCTGCCAGCAAGATGAAAGAAAAACTACAGAGGCCATTTTAGCTGACTTAGGTGGAAAGACGGAACATGTCTGAACATGAATCGGTTCATTTTCGTGTGGATCCAAAATCAACCAGCGTTTACAGCTCTTTTCTTCACTTTCTTTCACATTGTGAAATCAAACATATTCTTCTCAACATTTTTGTCAACTTCTCAAGAATTAATTAATTAATAATGGATCTCAAGGGGAAAAATGCCTTTCCTGTGTATTGACATCTATGAATCTATAAGATTTGGTGCTGATCCAAGTAACAACCAAGATCCAGTGAGAAAAATGAACATTCACAAAATGCAGATGGGTGAAGGAGAGGGGGAACAGTCATTCAGTGACAGCACAGTAACAATCTGTGCCAGAAACCTGAACCATCGCCATGAAGTGTAGCAGCGATAATGAAGGTTCAGAGAAGCACCACCCAGCTTCAGTGTATTGTGACATCTTCTGACACAGATCATGAGACATGCCATGGATTAAGGCCTCAAAGAGGAGGGTTGTTCAATCTTGGCAGACGTCTGAACTGCCCCTAGAACCATTCAAGTACCCTTACAGTTCTGTTTGGATTCTGTTGCACGGAGATCTTCTGCGGAGGAGTGGGAAAATCTAGCATCTATTCCTGGCTTCGGCTTTAAACTTAACTTGAAAACACAAGGGTAAAGAACAAAGGTGCCTTTCAGAGATGCCTTCAACGTTTCATGCTGTAAGCACTTGGTCACGAAGTGAAGTGTTGAGGTTGTAGGGGAAGCTGGCAGGTTTCTTGTGACCACAGTTCAGCCAAAAAGGTAGGGGAGGGGGTGGGGAAAAGGTGAACTGTGTTAATATGGTCAACAAAAGGGGGTGGGGCAAAGAGGGGGGGGGAAGGTGGGAGGGAGAGGACCATCTGGGTGGTGGTTTACAGAGAAAAGGGAGGGGGTGGTGGTAAGGAAAACATGGTGTAGAACATGGTATAGAACATGGGGGGGGGGGGGGGGGAAGAGAGGGGGGGGAAAGGGGGGGGGGGGGTTTGCAACCCTGAGAGAAACAAGTTTATTCCCTGACATTGAGTCCATAAGACATAAGGACATAAACTTAACCCTATTTTTTTTGACTGGGGCCTTTGTACCAAACGGAATGTAATCATAACATGTAGAACACATGTAAAATCCCGTCACAAACTTTCAGAAAAGAAGGCCAGTTTGCCTGTTGGTATGGATGACATGCATTCACATAGCATGCATCCTCCAAGAAAAAAATCGAAGGAATGAGTAAAAGTCTGAGTGACTATTATTCAACTGACTGACACAGGAAATTCATGATGAACACCAGCGGGTTGCTCTTCAGTCGGCTCTACCCACGTAAGCAGCCCACGGTAAGAAATGTGAGTATGGATTGTAAAAGCACTTTGAGCTCAGTCTCTAATCATGGATTGGTGCTAGGTAAGTAAGATAAGATAATGTTGCTTACAGCCCAGCCGACCGCAAAGGGCCACATCAGGGCTGTGCTAGGTAAGTATGAGAGTAATAGCACTACCATTACAGAGAAGGCAGGCACCTTCAGCCATGGCGAACACTACCATCATGATATTCATTTTTCTGACATGGAGTTCAACACTCCACAGACAGGGTGCCTGCAGGGTGAATTGAGGAAGAAGAAATCTCGTAACGCTACTCTCTCACCCCATGAAATTCAGTCACAGACACGCCATTTACTTTAGAGGGTGCACAATACTGAGTAAGGGAAAGGAATACGGAGTCAAGACACAGCGTTCAGTGAAGACCCCAAAACTGCTTTCGTATGCACGAGGGCAGGAACCAACCAGGGGAGGTTTGTGCGGTGAACTTTTTTTCCCCCCATTTATTTCTTTATCTATTTATATATTAATTTCCCTCTACTGCAGCTTGCTTGTCTCAATGTTTGTGTTATTGTTGTAGTATATCTGAATGTGTATGAAAGTGTGCTGTTTTTGTGTTTGAACGTTTGGAATTATTGAATGGTTTTCTCTTCTACGGTTTTATATATATATATCTATATCTATATATATATATATGTTTGTGTATATAAAAAACAAAACCTTCATAACTGTTTGATAGATTGAATATTGGTCATATTTATGTTGAACTTGGAAGGAAATCAAAATGATTAAAAAATAAACACAAAAAAACCCAAAACTGGATAAAGGTGCAAAACATGGGGTCAGGAAGCATGATGGCTTCATAAATGACTCAACCACTGGAAAAGGGAGGGCAACACGGGGTTAGGGTGTCGATACTGGCTAAGCAAACATAATGCTGGGTAAAAATGAACACTACTGGGTAAGTGAGCGTAACACTGGGTAAAGATGCAGAATATTGGTTATAATACTGGATGAGGATGCGGAATATTGGTTATAAACTGGGTGAGGATGCGGAATATTGGTTATGATACTGGGTGAGGATGTAGAATATTGGTTATAATACTGGATGAGGATGCGGAATATTGGTTATGATACTGGATGAGGATGCGGAATATTGGTTATAATACCGGATAAGGATGCAGAATATTGGTTATAATACTGGATAAGGATGTGGAATATTGGTTAAAATACCGGAGGATGATGCGGAGTATTGGTTATAATACTGGATGAGGATGCGGAGTATTGGTTATAATACTGGATAAGGATGCGGAATATTGGTTATGATACCGGATGAGGATGAGGAATATTGAGCAGAAGGACAAAATAGTGGTTAAGAACGCATAATGCTGGGTAAGGAAGCATAATATTGGGTAAAGGAGAGCAGTGCTGAGTAAAGAGTATAATACTCTGTAAAGGGGCACGGCCAAGGAACACAATACTGACTATGGGTAAGGGAAGTATTATTTTGAGTAAGGGAGCAAAATACTCTGTAAAGGGGCAAGGGCAAAGAACACAATGCTGAGTAAGGGTGAACGATATCGAGTCAGAATGAAAACTAGTTCCTAAAGAAGCCTACTGCTTCATACGGGAGCCTACGACTGGGCAAAGGAGCACAACACCACGCCACATCCAGAGTGCCAAGGTAGCAAACTCAGAAACAGGCCAACCTCCTGCTCGTTGATGTCCACTGAGAGGCTGATGGCGCTCCCATCGTCCATGTAATCAGTGCTGGTCAAGCATGTCTTTCCTGTCTCTTCCCGTGTCTTCCTGGCAATCTCCCTCAGCATGTCACGCACCGCTACCTCTGCGTTCTCCTGTGCCACAAGAAGTGGGTCAATGTATGCTTACAGAGATGAGAGAGAGAGACAACTGTGTCATTATTTTTGACTTGCTTCATTTTCCTTTTCTAATTTCTTTTTCTATTGAGAATGTGTGTATGTGTGAGTATATGTGTGTGAGAGAGAGAGAGAGAGAGAGGAGAGAGAGAGAGAGAAGAGAGAGAGAGAGAGAGAGAGAGAGAGAGAGAGAGAGAGAGAGAGAGTGTGTGTGTGTGAACAAGAACAAGAACAATTCTTTATTGCCGTCACCTTTGAAAGATATTTGGCACAAAACATCATAAACAACAACAACAACAACCACAACAAAAGTGCTTCTATTGTCAATTTTTCCTGGCTTTGAATGCCTCAAAAACAAAGCTGGCTAACATTTCTTGGTGTTCCCTGGAGTTTAATAGAGTACTTGGTTTGAAGTCGTTGGCACACAATATTCTTTTTCCTGGGTCATCTGTTAGATCTTGCATCTGTTCTACTTGTATCTTTAGTTTTGTTCTTAAGTCATAAAGTATTCTACAATTATCTAAAAAATGAAATTCCTCTTCTATTTCATTACATGCTATACAAAATCTTTGATTTCGTGGTATACCTGCATAACGACCTTTCTCAACATTTAAGTCATGCGAGCTAACACGCAATTTACATAGTGCTTGTTTTTTCGTACTATCCATATCAGTCAACAAGTAATATTCAATATGATATCAGATGATTTGATGGCATTGTAAAACTCTAAACGGCTGTATTTTGTCTTTTCCTTTGCCCAAAATTCAATATACCTGGTTTTCAATAGTTGTTGTATAGTGAATTTTAGTCTATGCTTACTCAGTGTTGACTGGTTCAACCAAACATGGTTTAATCCTAAACTGTAAAGAATGTTTTTGATAAACAAGAGCCATGGATATTGAATTCCCTTGTCTTTATTCATCATGTCGTTGTATGCACTTTTTAAGTATGTTTCTTCCGACTTATCTAAAATATGCAGCCAAAAACCAATGGTTCGACAAGCTATGTGAATCCCAATTGGAAATCTTCCTAGTTCACTTAGAGTCGTTAAATTAATTGCTTTTGAGTGTAAACCAAGAAGACGTTTACAGAATTTCACATGTAAGTTTTCATGTGGATGTTTTGAAGAAATACTATTTTGAAAAAAATCAGATATAACAAATGAGTCCATGTTGGACATAGTACTTTTCTCAGACCATGGCAACCAAACTTCTGCTCCATAAGTTGCTATAGGAGTAACCAAAGTATCGAACAGTTGTAATATTGTATCAAAACGAATGTTGGTTCCTCTGATTAATCGATATAATGAATGTGTGTGTGTGTGTGTGTGTGTGTGTGTGTGTGTGTGTGTGTGTGTGTGTGTGTGTGTGTGTGTGTGCACGTGTATGTACATGCACATATATGTGTGTATTGTGTGTGTATGCATGTGCACATGTATGTTAGTGTGTGTACACTGTGTAAAGTATTGAAACAGACAACACAAAAAAGAGACAGGCAGACAGATGAGGAAAAGACTAACCCTACACACACTGTCAGTACACACACTGTCAGTACACACACTGTCAGTACACACACTGTCAGTACAAACATTGCCAACACAAACCTCCAGCCTCTCAGCATTCATCACCAACGCTAGTCACAGAAAGAGACTAACTCTAAGAACCATGTCAATACAAACCTCCAGGCCTCTCAGCATTCATCACCAACACTGGTCACAGAAAGAGACTAACTCTAAGAACCATGTCAATACAAACATCCAGGCCTCTCAGCATTCATCACCAACACTGGTCACAGAAAGAGACTAACTCTAAGAACCATGTCAATACAGACCTCCAGGCTCTCAGCATTCATCACCAACACTGGTCACAGAAAGAGACTAACTCTAAGAACCATGTGGATACAGACCTCCAGGCCTCCCAGCATGCATCACCAACACTAGTCACAGAAAGAGACTAACTCTAAGAACCATGTGGATACAGACCTCCAGGCCTCTCAGCATCACCAACACTAGTCACAGAAAGAGACTAACTCTAAGAACCATGTCAATACAGACCTCCAGGCCTCCCAGCATGCATCACCAACACTAGTCACAGAAAGAGACTAACTCTAAGAACCATGTGGATACAGACCTCCAGGCCTCTCAGCATCACCAACACTAGTCACAGAAAGAGCTAACTCTAAGAACCATGTCAATACAGACCTCCAGGCCTCCCAGCATGCATCACCAACACTAGTCACAGAAAGAGACTAACTCTAAGAACCATGTGGATACAGACCTCCAGGCCTCTCAGCATCACCAACACTAGTCACAGAAAGAGACTAACTCTAAGAACCATGTGGATACAGACCTCCAGGCCTCTCAGCATCACCAACACGAGTCACAGAAAGAGACTAACTCTAAGAACAATGTCAATACAGACCTCCAGGCCTCCCAGCATCACCAACACTAGTCACAGAAAGAGACTAACTCTAAGAACCATGTCAATACAGACCTCCAGGTCTCTCAGATTCATCACCAACACTGTCACAGAAAGAGACTACTCTAAGAACCATGTCAATAAGACCTCCAGGCCTCCCAGCATTCATCACCAACACTGGTCACAGAAAGAGACTAACTCTAAGAACCATGTCAATACAGACCTCCAGGCCTCCAGCATGCGTCACCAACACTGGTCACAGAAAGAGACCGACTCTAAGAACCATGTTCAATACAGACCTCCAGGCCTCTCGCATCACCAACACTAGTCACAGGAAAGAGACTAACTCTAAGAACCATGTCAATACAGCCTCCAGGCCTCTCAGCATCACCAACACTAGTCACAGAAAGAGACTAAACTCTAAGAACCATGTCAATACAGACCTCCAGGCCTCTCAGCATTCATCACCAACTAGTCACAGAAAGAGACTGACTCTAAGAACCATGTCAATACAGACCTCCAGGCCTCTCAGCATCACCAACACTAGTCACAGAAGAGATGACTCTAAGAACCATGTCAATACAGACCTCCAGGCCTCCCAGCATCACCAACACTAGTCACAGAAAGAGACTGACTCTAAGAACCATGTCAATACAGACCTCCAGGCCTCCCAGCATCACCAACACTAGTCACAGAAAGAGACTAACTCTAAGAACCATGTCAATACAGAACCTCCAGGCCTCCCAGCATCACCAACACTAGTCACAGAAAGAGACTAACTCTAAGAACCATGTCAATACAGACCTCCAGGCCTCCAGCATCACCAACACTAGTCACAGAAAGAGACTACTCTAAGAACCATGTCAATACAGACCTCCAGGCCTCTCAGCATTCATCACCAACACTGGTCACAGCACCCACAATGCCTCCAGATACTGGATGCTGGCCTCCCTCTGTACATTTTCTCACAAAATCCTACAGCCGACAGTGACTCATGTGACCACTGGCGTGAGAGTTCTTTTGATCTGTAAGATGATACATGTTTCCAGAGTCATAACAACTATATTGACTGTGTTGAATGTGGCCGACTATCAAAATCGGTCACCTCATCTCTGTCACCTGCACCCTGCACTGCTCTGCCAAACATGTGTGTCATCAAAAGCTTCATTTACATCCTTGTAGGGGACACAGCCGACAAAACTGTCGTCTTCCGTACTCTCACCACTTCTGGTGTCATGTTCAACTCCTTTTTGTTCAGCTGAGTTTTGTTTCAAATCAGAGTGGAGATCTGGAGTTTTCCCCCCCTTCATCAATTCAGACAAACACTATGGAAAATCTGTCTGCAGAAATGCTTTCTGTCCATACAGCTCTTGCCTGAAGCGGAATGAAATATGGTTACACACACACTTCGAGTTCACTATGAGATATCTCAAACTCTGCCTCAAGGGTAGCGCACCAGGGCATAGGCTGCAGCGACCTTTGGTGGCTGATGGCTGATCACACAGGTGTCTTTTAGAACAAACAGGTTAAAGCTTCTATTCATATACTTTCTTGGATTCGGTGGAAGTTTTACCATCAGCAGTTTCCTTTGGTCCTATGACCTCTGCCAGACCCTGTGCTGAAACAAGTGGAAGTGAAAAAATGAAAATGACAGCCAAGTGTCACAATTCATCTTGGTTACTGATCACAGCACATTGACTGGCTGGCAGCTGAAGAATTGGATGATATCAGTATGTCATGTGACTCACCTGTGACATTCTCTTCAGTGTGGTGGACATTGGCAGGGGGTTCATTGCCAGAAAATAAACTGAATGACCGTTGAACACAGGTTCAACTGAAGGGAACACAGTTGGGTGAAAAGACAGTAAGGACCGGTAACTCTGGGACATCTCCCCATTCCTCACTGACCTGGATATAGGCCATGTAGGCCTGAACCACTGGCAGCGTGTATTCCTCGATCAGCTCACTCACCAGACGGATCCCCTGAAAGCCGGTCAAACACACACATCTGTAGTCATGGCTCCTCTGAAAGCCGGTCAAACACACACATCTGTAGACACGGCTCCCCTGAAAGCCAGTCAAACACACACATCTGTAGTCATGGCTCCCCTGAAAGCCATCAAACATACACATCTGTAGACATGGCTCCCCTGAAAGCCGTCAAACACACATCTGTAGACATGGCTCCCCTGAAAGCCGTCAAACACACACATCTGTAGTCATGGCTCCCCTGAAAGCGTCAAACACCACATCTGTAGACATGGCTCCCCTGAAAGCTGTCAAACAAACATCTGTAGACATGGCTCCCCTGAAAGCCGTCAAACACACACATCTGTAGTCATGGCTCCCTGAAAGCCGGTCAAACACACACATCTGTAGACATGTGCATCTCCCTGAAAGCCGGTCAAACACACACATCTGTAGACATGGCTCCCCTGAAAGCCGGTCAAACACACACATCTGTAGACATGGCTCCCCTGAAAGTCGTCAAACACACACATCTGTAGTCATGGCTCCCCTGAAAGCTGTCAAACACACACATCTGTAGTCATGGCTCCCCTGAAAGCTGTCAAACACACACATCTGTAGTCATGGCTCCCCTGAAAGCCGTCAAACACACACATCTGTAGTCATGGCTCCCCTGAAAGCCGGTCAAACACACACATCTGTAGACATGGCTCCCCTGAAAGCGGTCAAACACACACATCTGTAGACATGGCTCCCCTGAAAGCCGTCAAACACACATCTGTAGACATGGCTCCCTGAAAGCGTCAAACACACACATCTGTAGCACGGCTCCCCTGAAAGCTGTCAAACACACACATCTGTAGACATGGCTCCCCTGAGAGCCGTCAAACAACACTCTGTAGACATGGCTCCCCTGAAAGCCGTCAAACACACACATCTGTAGACATGGCTCCCTGAAAGCCGTCAAACACACAATCTGTAGACATGGCTCCCCTGAAAGCCGTCAAACACACACATCTGTAGTCATGGCTCCCCTGAAAGCTGTCAAACACACAACATCTGTAGACACGGCCTAAGGAAACACAGAGGTACAGGCAGATGACCTTGCCCACAGTGTGTCACAACATTGAGATGACAGTGATACCTCCTCATAACAATGCTCCCTATTCTAAAGACTTGCATTTTGGGTTTTTGGTTAATGTACATACTACATTTACTTCCCAACATAGACATGCCTTCCTTTACAGACAGTTTTTTTGGGTGGAGAGAAACATTTTCTCTTTATCTATATTACATTTACACAGTAACGCTCCCTACCTTTAACCTTAGCCTGCTGATAACATTTCCAGCTGTAAAGGGTTAACGTTACGTCGGTATGATTGAAATTCAATGAACTCTGACAAAGACCATGCCTGTATTTTCAAGATAATTTTGCTTTGTAGTGAATTTGTCTCACAGAATTGTTTTTATAGAGTTTTGCACATCATAATTAGAATGTATCCTTTGCCAGTAAAACATCTCTTGCCACATTACTACAAAACATTTAATACATTTTGATAACAACAAGATCCTTTTCTCTTGCAGAAAGAAAAAGATTTGAACACGTCTCTCTCTTTCTCTCTTTCTCTCTCTCTCTGTACATACACACACACACAACACAAACCACTACACACACACACACACACACACACACATTCATACACTGGCTACATTGTACTGGGAAAACTACTCACTTTCTGATTCGCTGCCCACCTGGGCTCTGAGGTCACTGAGGTTATCTGCAGATTTTGGTTCCGCTGCTGCCTTCCACTTTTTCCTGTGCCATGAAGCTTCTGTCACAGCTGGGTGATCACAGTCCCTCTTTTATTACTGCATCATTGTCAACGCCTTTCACTATGAAATCATTGTCAACGCCTTTCCTATGCGCATCATTGTCAGCGCCTTTCACTATGAAATCATTGTCAGCGCCTTTCACAATGAAATCATTGTCACACGCCTTTCACTATGAAATCATTGTCAACTGCCTTTCACTATGAAATCATTTGTCAGCGCCTTTCAGTCATGAAATCATTTCAGTCGGCCTTTCACTATGGAACTCATTGTCAGCGCCTTTCACTATGAATATCATTGTCAGCGCCTTTCACTATGAAATCATTGTCACGCCTTTCACTATGAAATCATTGTCAGGCCTTTCACTATGAAATCATTGTCAGCGCCTTTCACTATGAAATCATTGTCAGCGCCTTTCACTATGAAATCATTGTCAGCGCTTTCACTATGGCATCATTGTCAGCGCCTTTCACTATGAAATCATTGTCAGCGCCTTTCACTATGAAATCATTGTCAGCGCCTTTCACTATGAAATCATTGTCAGCGCCTTTCACTATAAAATCATTGTCAGCGCCTTTCACTATGAAATCATTGTCAGCGCCTTTCACTATGAAATCATTGTCAGCGCCTTTCACTATGAAATCATTGTCAACGCCTTTCACTATGAAATCATTGTCAGCGCCTTTCACTATGAAATCATTGTCAACGCCTTTCACTATGGCATCATTGTCAGCACCTTTCACTATGAAATCATTGTCAGCACCTTTCACTATAAAATCATTGTCAGCACCTTTCACTATAAAATCATTGTCAACGCCTTTCACTATGAAATACATTGTCAGCACCTTTCATATGAGATAATTGTCAACACTGTTTATAATGAGATCATTGTCACCATCTTTTACAATCATATCGTTATCAACATTGTATGATTAGTCATTATCACATCTTTTATTATAAGCATCATCATCAACATCTTTTCCACCAAGATCATATACAGCATCATCCACAGTGAGATCATTGTTAACATCTTTTAACATAAAATCATTGTTAACATCTTTTATAATGAGATCATTGTCAACATCTTTTACAGTGTGATCATTGTCAGCACTTTAACAATAAATCACTGTTTACATTTTAATAATGAGATCATTGTCAACATCCTTTTATATACACAATTGCCAACATCTTTTATGGTTAATCATAGTCAAAATCTTTTATAATGAGATCACTGTAACATCTTTCATGATGAGATCACTGTCAACATCTTTCAGTGATGAGATCACCGTCATTATCTTTTGCGATAAGACCAGAGTCAACATCTTTTACATTCAGATTAATATACATTATCTTTTACAGTCATATCATCAACAACCTCTTTTATGATAAGATCACTGTCAACATATTTTACTGTGAGATCATCTTCAACATATTTTACTCTGAGATCATGATCATCTTTTACAGTGAGGTCATCATCACCAACATCTTTTTGTGTGAGACAATGATCATAGTTTACAGTGAGATCATCATCAACATTTTTTACGGTGAGATCATAATCAAAATAATTTATGGCAAGATCATCATAAACATCTTGTATAGTGAGATCATCATTAACATCTTTTACTGTGAAAACACCATCAACATTTCTCAGGGGGTAGCGGTTCGCATTCTGTCTTGCGAGCTGTGCAGTCAAAGTGTCGAGTCTCAACACAGCCAGTTAACTATGGCGTTTTTCAGCCCCCACTGGCCCCGTAGCTGAATGCATGAAGGGCTCAACTGGGAAGACCGGGACAACACAACTGAGTTTTGTCCACATAAGTTTTTCATTCCTTCTTTTCTATGAACCTTTACTTCCTCTTGTTCCTAGATTCTTAGAATATGAGTATTCCCTTCATTCCTGGATTTAGAGAAAAAAAGAAGTGTAAAGTGAGAACTGCCACGTATGCAGTAGCAAACTGGCCAGAATAGAGCGGTGACCACTATCCCAGGCCATACAGGCCGTCTGGCATCCATTCCATTCATAAACACTGCCGTGTGAGCAACCTGATCATGAGGTGTACCGATGACACGACTCGTGCGAAGTTCAAAGCGCTTACCACGAGAACTGATTTTCTGGGCTGCAGGAAGGAAAGGAGGGATTTGTGCAAACCGGAAGACCGGGTTGTAGGGATGAAAGAGTTAACAATGGATGTGTTACTAACAGTGTTGCTTGGGTGACCTGACCAACATGGCTGGGTTCTTCCTCTAGGGCCAAGAGGTCACTGGGATACATTATGAAAGGAAGTGTCGAGTACAGCCCTGTCATGAAGTCTCTGACTAGAACAAAATTAATTATCATCATCTTCAACATCCTCAGCCATACTTATCATCTTAAAAAAAAAAAAAAATGGTGGCTCTTTATGCCCTGTCATCGTGGTGACCTATTTCAATTTCCTCTTCACTTCAACATTTCCATGCTTGCTGTAAGTCAAAAAGTCACTGGTACTGGCAAGGTCATGGGGCGCATCCATCATTGCATGTATGTAGAGGTGCTTTCCTAAGGGAGATGTTCACTGATGATGGCTCCATGACCAAGCAGTTGACGTTGTCAGTATGAGGCTTAGTTGATGGTGTTCCACGTATGCAGGATCAGAACAGAACACCACTGAAGTGACTTTGGCCGCACAGCAGTGTCTCCTCTGCTGAGTGGCCTCATGGTGTCTTAACATCAATTCCCCTGTGTGGACGACAGTGGTGGGTGAGACAAACAAACAGACTCAATGTTGCCACCTTTCTCCTGAAAGACCCCGCCTTCCACCAGCTTGAAGGACTTGAAGACAGCCCCCTCCTGTAGGATGGAGGTGGAGTGGGGCGGCATGGAGCCCGGAGTGATGCCCCCTATATCTGCATGGTGCCCTCGGCTGGCCACGTAAAACACAGGTCTGGCCTCCCCTCTGTGGAACACCTGTAAGGATATCATTGGTGGCCGGTGTCAGGGAGGACCACACTGAAGACAGTATGTGGTCGCTAACTTCAACAATGACTGACAAACAAAAAACATGATACTTAGAGAAAAAAAAAAAGCAATTTCATGTCTACTTGAACAGCGTGTTCTGGTAACTTGGTTCATCTCACAGCAAAAAAAAAGAAGAAAAGTTGTCCTTCTTTGTTGAGGAAACGAAGTGGACCAAATGTAGTGTTAACTGGAAGAGAGTATTGCAAAAGGGAGATCACTCTTGTCAGACGGACTGTGGAGGGTACATTCAGGGGCAGTTTTTAACTTTTTTGGTTGCGGATTCCTAATTGTTTGGAATGTGACCATGCTGAGCAGTAAAATGGCTTTTGTCTGGAAGAAAGGTGTGAGAAAAACAATGAACATGTAATATAAGAGCTTGTTCCGGACATGGAATTAAGTCACATGCCCACAAGGAACTCATTTCAGTGGCTTAATCTTGAGTGGATTTTGTCTTCAAAGAGCTTTCTTTTTTTCTGAAAGATTTTCTTGTACTAAGAACCAGATGATGCTTTTTAAATATACTTACTGTTAGCAGGTAATTTACACATAGACAAACGTCAGGTTTCACACTACTTTCATTAAAATGTACTGATTGTAAATGACACATTGAAGTTTGTTAGAAAAAAAACAACAACAACCAAACACACAAAGAAATGATTAAAGATTTACTTATAACTGACCGGTGTGATGACGGTGAGGTCAGGCAGATGACTCCCACCTGCCATGGGATGGTTGCTCAGGACCACATCCCCATCCCTCAGGGTGTCTCCAAGACTGCGCATCTAGGGAAGAACAAAACCTTCATGACTTCAGCAAGGTCATCAGAAGACATCCATGCATACACACACATACATAGAAACTTGTGAAGAACTTGAAATTGGCCTTATACTCACAGCCACCAAACTTATGTGCACACATTTTTTTTTCTTGTTTCGTTATTATCTATTTATTTATTCATTCATTTTTGTTTTAAATATCTAAGTCAGTATTTCTCCCTTCTCTTTTCTGCTCATGAATAATCTATTTCTCTCTACCCACTAGCTGAGATGTTTCATCTCTAAAATTCTAATAAAACCAAGAGAATATAACTCTCATCACACATCCTTTGAACTGGCAAGACACACTCACAATGATTCAGTTGTTCGATTTTTTCCTTATCCGTCCTACTTTGTGTGAAACGCGTCGCCGCTGTGTTGTCAAACATTCCACTTCTTTGGCAGTCTGGTAACTGAACTTACATTCTGTGTTGTCAAACATTCCACTTCTTTGGCAGTCTGGTAACTGAACTTACATTCTGTGTTGTCAAACATTCCACTTCTTTGGCAGTCTGGTAACTCAGCTTACATTCTGTGTTGTCAAACATTCCACTTACTGGGCAGTCTGGTAACTGAACTTACATTCTGTGTTGTCAAACATTCCACTTCTTTGGTAGTCTGGTAACTCAACTTACATTCTGTGTTGTCAAACATTCCACTTACTGGGCAGTCTGGTAACTGAACTTACATTCTGTGTTGTCAAACATTCCACTTCTTTGGCAGTCTGGTAACTCAACTTACATTCTGTGTTGTCAAACATTCCACTTACTGGGCAGTCTGGTAACTGAACTTACATTCTGTGTTGTCAAACATTCCACTTCTTTGGCAGTCTGGTAACTCAACTTACATTCTGTGTTGTCAAACACCACTTCTTTGGCAGTCTGGTAACTGAACTTACATTCTGTGTTGTCAAACATTCCACTTACTGGGCAGTCTGGTAGCTGAACTTACATTCTGTGTTGTCAAACATTCCACTTACTGGGCAGTCTGGTAACTCAACTTACATTCTGTGTTGTCAAACATTCCACTTACTGGGCAGTCTGGTAACTCAACTTACATTCTGTGTTGTCAAACATTCCACTTACTGGGCAGTCTGGTAACTCAACTTACATTCTGTGTTGTCAAACATTCCACTTACTGGGCAGTCTGGTAACTCAGCTTATATTCTCTTGCTTCGGTTCCTGCCTATAGTCAATACACTTACATACTTGCTTTCTACTGGAAATATTTAACATGGTTCTCACATTAGAACTGGTTAATCTTTTTAAACTGGTTAATGAACTGCTCAAAACCATAAGTATTTTACATGATTTTCACACTGGAATTGGTAAATGAATGATGCATAACAAAAGTGTCTGTTCTGATGCAAACACATTACGACAAGGTGCAGAATATCATTTTGCCTATATGGCAACTTTTTGCCTCATCTGTCCCCTCCCTGTCCCTTCAATCCCTGGACCCTACCTCTAAAATGACCCACAAGACATTTTCTTTTTTTCTTTACCCTGGTGATGCATTTTACTTGTCTCTAGGTTGCGCAGATTCTGGACCAAACACAGAAATTATGCCTTTGCTTTGGCTATGCATGTGCTTCTTGATACTATCCAGCCGCATGCCACATGCATGGCACGATTCCCTGCTCCTGCACGGCGCTCAGTCCCTGCCGATGCGCATATTTCGCCACTTTTTAATTTATTTTTATGGTAGCTAGACAACAACTGACAGTGTTGTGTTAGGTGTCATAGGAAAGGACAAACACTCAACTAATCAAACTTAGTCATTTCGAATCATTTACTTTTAATGTGTAGACATGACTGTGCGTTGAAAAACATGTCTGACAAGTAAAAAAAAACCCCACTTTGTTTACCTTCTAGTCTGTTCTTTTACAACAAGCTGTCAGAATCAGAAGCAAACAGGCAAGTGACATTGCGACTGTTTGCATTGGCCGTGTTTTGATCAAATGCATTTGTGTTTGAATCTTTTGAATTGGCCTCATCGGCGACCACGTGTGATGCGGTGGCACCTGCTGCAGTTAATGTTGAATCATTATTTTCGGCTGCATCTTTAAATAATTCACTTTCTCTCCTCTGTGATAATTATCGATATCTCTATTGCTGCCCTCATCGTCAGATCAACTTTGTAATATAATTTCAAGCAGTTCACTGAGCGAGAAATCGGTATCACCCCTTCGCCTGACCGACATGTTTCTTGCACAGGAAATTCCAGGCGCGCTTGGCGGGAAAGCCAAGTGCCAGTTCCTTTGTTTCAAAGCTGCTGGGGTCAGCCAAGATCACGACAGAGCACTAAAAGTAGGGTCTGCAACTCGCTAGGACATCCCCAAGACTAATTATAGAGCTTATTTCCCTTAGACCATTTCAAGGAAAGTGTAGGAATTTATCATGTTCTGTCCGCCAATAGTGGCTGACACGGCAGAATGTACTGTCTGACCATCCGCCAGCCTTGGCTGATGCAGCTGCAAGGGAAAGAAAACCTGTCCGCCTTCCGTGGCGGACACGGCTGATAAAGGTTAAATGACTGAGAACAGAGCAATACAAGTGTAAACATGCAGAACTTGTTCCTCTCCTGCATCAAATTTGTAAAAAAACATGCAACGAGCAATCAAATACCCCAGCCTCATAATCAGGTCTGAGGTCAAAGTTTTCATCCTCATGGCACCATACATTATTTACTCTGTCCTGCGATTGAGTGAGAAGAGAGGTGCAAGGCTATTTCTATTTGCCATCGCAGCAAAAAAAAAATTCATTCACTGTGTCAAAACAAACACAAAATGGAAAGGAAAAGATGAGAGAAAGGTTTTCAAAATAAAGAAAATGCACAAATTCAAACCAAAAGAGAAATAAACTGACAAGACAGGCACTTACTTATACATACAAACAATAAGGGAATTTTTGACAAATATGTCCCCTTCTGACATCACAAATAAGTCATCTTTATTGAACATTACTTGCCCGATTGTTTTTTTTACCAACAGGTCTCCTTCTGACATCATAAAATCATATTCATTGAACATTCACAAACCTTTTTTTTCAATGTCTCCTTCTGACATCATAAAAGTCATATCATTGAACATTCACTTGCATGTTTTTTTTTGTGTGTGTGTGTGTGTTTTTACCAATATGTCTCCTTCTGACATCACAAAAGTCATATTCTTGTATATTCATTTGCCTCATCAGCATAGTGTATTATACAGGGTAACTTTACAATGTATTACAGTTCACTTGCACTTTGTCTTGCTTTCTGTAACGCTGCAGTCTACAAACTACTCCAGAGGAATGATGGGGCTGGCAGCTTTATTGTCAACTACAGTGAGTGATAGAGAGAGATAGAGATGATCCTGCAGATCCTCACTCCACCATTGTCTCCAGGCCAGGGATTCCAGACCTGTCCCTCTCACCTGGTACTACAGATCCTCACTCCACCATTGTCTCCAGGCCAGGGATTCCAGACCTGTCCCTCTCACCTGGTACAGATCCTCACTCCACCATTATCTCCAGGCCAGGGATTCCAGACCTGTCCCTCTCACCTGGTACTACAGATCCTCACTCCACCATTATCTCCAGGCCAGGGATTCCAGACCTGTCCCTCTCACCTGGTACAGATCCTCACTCCACCATTATCTCCAGGCCAGGATTCCAGACCTGGCCCTCTCACCTGGTACTACAGATCCTCACTCCACCATTGTCCTCAGGCCAGGGATTCCAGACCTGTCCCTCTCACCTGGTACAGATCCTCACTCCACCATTGTCCCCAGGCCAGGGATTCCAGACCTGTCCCTCTCACCTGGTACAGATCCTCACTCCACCATTGTCCCCAGGCCAGGGATTCCAGACCTGTCCCTCTCACCTGGTACTACAGATCCTCACTCCACCATTGTCTCCAGGTCAGGGATTCCAGACCTGTCCCTCTCACCTGGTACTACAGATCCTCACTCCACCATTGTCCTCAGGCCAGGGATTCCAGACCTGTCCCTCTCACCTGGTACTGCACCGTCTCCTGCATGGCGCCCAGGTGCACAGGAATGTGGGGGCGTTGGCCACCAGTCCTCCATCAGGACCAAACATGGCACAGGAGAAATCCAGACGCTCCTGAAATGTCGTTCCCAGCCAATCAGACAGGACAACAACTAACAGGACAACTAACAGGACAACAACTAATAGGACAACTAACAGGACAACAACTAACAGGACAACGACAACAAACACCAACAAGAAACTGAAGGAGAGGGATACGATATTTTCTACACGGCAATTATCGTTTTCATAAGATTCAGCGTAACTGGAATTTTTTCTTTTTTTTTTCTTTTCGCTCAGAGTTGCTGGTAAACAGACGGGTAAATATTCTTACCTAAAGTGGAAGAAATGCTTAAGGAAAACATCCTTGAAAAATTAAAAAATATTATTCAGGATATGTTTAGTATTACATCCATTACGGGAGCTCACTTGCCTGGAGGTTTGGGAATAACTCTGATTAGTTCTATATTTTGTCTTTTTAAATCCAAATATAACCAAACTGAGAAACAGAAAACAGTGCAGCTGGTGAATGTGTGAAACACTCAAGCTAAAGCAAGGACTGTTTTATGACATACAGGAACAACTAAAGGACATATCACATTGTGTGTAATCAATTTGGTCAAAACTACGTCTTCTGATAATTGTTACAATGAAGTAAAGTGAGATGGGGAAGGATACAGAAATAAAATATTAAAAAAAAAAAGAAAAAAAAGAAGAGAGGGAGAGAGAACAATTGAACACAATTTTAATGTTTCAGGCCTCCGGCCTATGACAATGTGAGGTGCAGTGCACACATAAAGAGAAATGACAACAAAAGTATATCTTTCGATGTATCAATAATGCTAATTTATGAATGTAACTAATTATTGATACTGTGTGGGATATGGGTTGGAAATGGCTCTTCTATTTTTTTCAGTGCATAATAAATATACATAGCAATTTCTCTTGTAATATGCACATTTTCGTTTGCAAGTAACTGTTTTAGTTCAACAGAGTTCATGTTCTGAAATTGTCTGCACTTCACAGAGAGAGAGAGAGAGAGAGAGAGAGAGAGAGAGAGAGAGAGAGAGAGAGAGAGAGAGAGAGAGAGAGAGAGAGAAGAAGAAGAAGAAGAGAACAAATAGGCAAGCTGACAAAAAAACAGAAAGAAAGAGGCTGAAACAACAAGAAATGACCCACCTTGATGTTGGTTGAAATAGATGTTCTCTGCAAAACTCTGCAGACAAAGAAAACAAAAGAATGAAAATGTAAAAAGGGATAGAAGTAAAAGAAACAACAACAACAACAACAATAACAAACATCCATATTGTATTTATACATCAACAGTCAAGCAGAAACAAAACCTTCATTCAAACATATTAAACCAGTCGAGCTTAACGGAACTTCTGTGCTTCACATCATTATCACACACGGCGAACACAGCTTACACTCTTCCAGAATCTTTCTTTCTTTCTTTCTTTCTGCGTATGCAGGCTGATACTCCTGCAGACACTGCCTGTATAGACAGGCAGTGGAGTTTTTTTATCCTGCCATTAAGGCAGCCATACTCCATCTTCGGAAGGTGCATGCTATGTGTAACGTGTCATCCATACCAACAGCCAAACTGGCCTACTCTTCCGAAAGTTGGTGATGGATTTTACGTGTGTGCAAGATGTTGTGCGTGTGTTCACACATGGAATCTCGTTTATAGTCTCATTCGAAGGACTGTATGGGGAATGGAGTCAGAACCAATGTTAACTCCGAGGGAAAAATCCCCTGTACCGAAATTCGAACCCGCAACCCCAGGATCACAAGTGCGGCGGTCTACCAACTGAGCTATTCTGGTCCCCTCTTCCAGAATCAATGCACTCCTTCACCTCTCTTCCAGTCAGTCCCTCCCCTCCAACAGTTCCTGCCTCAACATCATCATAGTCCCCAAATTCCGTCTGTTTTATCCCCCTCCCCCCCCACCCACCCCACCCCCTTTTAAAATTTTTTTTTTGCATACCATTTTGCTGTGCCACTTCAGTGGCATTGCACCCATGCCACTCATTCTGACACCTCATTCACAGCCACAGCCTGGCCCATCCCGCTGCTGCCCTGGTACCGGCAATCCACAGAGAGCAGTCAAGTCATCAAGAGGCAACTCACCGGAGGAGACACTGAACTGCCGCCAAGACACTTCGGTGGTGTTCAGTGGTTCCTGTTCTGATCCAACATATGCAGGGCTCCCACCTGCTAAGCCCCCTACAGATGACAATAATTGTTTAGTCACGGAGCCGGCGTGAGTGAGCTCTCCCTCCAGAGGGCGCCACTATATCTGTCCAACAGCAGCCCCCATGAATTTGCCGCTGACCTGACAGAATCAAACCAAGGCCATACGCATGGAGAGACATCGAAACTGTGGTCACCATGAGAGCTGGGCATGAACAGCCACAGAATCTGAGACTTTTTTTTTTTAATGCTGATTGATGAGAATGAGGATGACGAAGATGACGCAAAGATTTTTCTTCCGGTCTGAGATTGCATGACAGGGCAGCACTCTACACTTACTTTCATAATATATCCTGGTGTCAGCCAGGCCCAAGAAATACACACACCTGCACTGTTGGTCAGGAAATTTGAGCAACACTCTCAGAGACACATCCATTTAGTGGATGCAACTCAAGTGTGTGGTCCCAGTCTTCCCATCTGAGCCTGTAGCAAACTCAGCTCTGGGTAGGAGCCGGTAGAGGCAGAAAAAAACTCAGCTCTGGGTAGGAGCCGGTAGAGGCAGAAATAAACTCAGCTCTGGGTAGGAGCCGGTAGAGTCAGAAAAATCTCACATGGCTCTGATGGGAATTGAACCCACAACCTCCCAGCTGGGGTCCACGATGATAACCACTTTCCCACGGCAGCTGGTATGCTTTTCACTCTTTTAGTTAACATAAAACAACAGGATTTTACATTTGTATTGAGAGGTGTAAACATAAAATACAAAAAAATCAACATGCAACATGATATACCCCTTCTGGTTTTCTAAAACAAAACAAAACAAAACAAAAAAAAAAAAAAAAAAAGCAAAACAACTATACGGTGACTCACGTTGTGATTTTCAAAATGTTCTCACATGCGGGTTTCAGAACTTTCCAGATATTTATTTGGGAGGACCTCTTTGAGAATAAACTTCTTTGGGAGCCCCGAAGACTTCATACATTAACTGCCACGGATGCAGGCTCTCCTTTGAAGGGCCACCTCATGGTGACCTGATGTTGACCCTCTCCCTGTGGAATGCTGGGACTGAGACTGCAACAGGCAAGCCTGCATTTGGGGGGAGTGGCATAGGATCATGCCACTAAAAAGGCACCCTGGTATACGGTTAAAAGACCAACAACATATAAACAACAACAACAAACAACTGACCTGCCCATCTGTTCAGCATGCTCATGAAGCGGTGGGAGAAGATGAGAGTTGAATGGCGTCCAGTTAGTGTCCACAGCCTTTACCTTGCCCGTTCCCACCTTGCCCACAAAACACAGGGATATTATGATTAAAGGAGAGCTGAATGGCGTCCAGGTTAGTGTCTACAGCCTTCATCTTGCCCATTCCCTCCTTGCCTACAAACACAGGGATATTATGATTAAAGGAGAGTTGAATGGCGTCCAGGTTAGTGTCCACAGCTTTTACCTTGCCCGTTTCCACCTGCCCACAAACACAGGGATATTATGATTAATGGAGAGTTGAATGGCATCCAGGTTAGTGTCCACAGCTTTTACCTTGCCCGTTTCCACCTTGCCCACAAAACACAGGGATATTATGATTAACCCTCTTATACTCGCAACGGAGAATCCGGGACTGAACGTCGGGCGCCTGTTCTTCCCGTACCGGGACGTACCGGGACCTCTCTGTGGAATTTTCCATCACGCAGTGATCACGTGTGTAGACACACAGTCGCAGACAGTAACTAGGAAGACTCAAACATGGCCCAATCATGTGTTGGCACTATTTTTGGGTGATGGAACCGTGTGTGTTCATTGAGAATAGGCACAGAACGCAACCAGTAACTTTGTGAATGGAAACTGACCGACTTTCACAATGGCGGCTTTCGCGTCTGCTACGAACGACGACGAGATGGTCGACCACTCGCAAGAGGAGTTAGATGAAATTATTGTAGAAGTGGAGACATTTGAAAGAAAAATGGAGAATGAAAGTGATATAGAAGTAGGTAGTAGTGTTGAAGAAGATGGTGAAGTGCAAAGCGACCTGGAATACAATGTTCCACTGACAGCGCTTCAGACAAAATGGCGGCCCGCGACACATGCACGGCAGGGGTGCATCAGTTTCAGGAACCCACTGGGCCGGCTCACTCGTTACCTGACACTGCTACACCACTTGTTTTTTTTTTCGTTTTGTTTGTTCCTCTTTGTTTTTTAAGACTGCTACCGATTTCTTTCTTTCTTTCTGCGTACGCAGGCTTATACTCCTGCGGACACTCCCTGTATAGCCAGGCAGTGGAGTTTTGTGTGTATGACCCTTTTTTATCCCGCCATTAAGGCAGCCATACTCCATCTTCGGGAAGGTGCATGCTATGTGTCACGTGTCATCCATACCAACGGCCAAACTGGCCTTCTCTTCCGAAAGTTGGTGATGGGATTTTACGTGTGTGCAAGATGTTATGCGTGCGTTCACACACGGAACCTCGGTTTATAGTCTCATTCGAAGGACTATATGGGGAATAGAGTCAGAACCAATGTTAACTCCGGGGAAAAATCCCCCTATACCGAAATTCGAACCCGCAACCCCAGGATCACGAGTCCGGCGCTCTAACCAACTGAGCTATCCGGCCCCCAGACTGCTACCGATGAAAGAAACAGGTATACAAGACAAAAGCAAGCTGCAAAGGGCGCACCTGACCCTCTTTTATAGTATTGTGTGTGACATGTGACAAGTTTTGTATGACATTGGTGGGAGAACCAGTGGGACCTGTACTGCCAGGCAACAGATGGTTCACGTCAGGTAGGCCTCAGGTTTCATCTTACACTAACAGCCTGCATCACATGGTGATTGCGCATGCTTGCATGCTGTAAACTTGATTGTCATCATAAAATGTCACATGTCTGGTGACAATTTGGTGACAGTGACACGACCTATATCTCTAAGACAGACAAAATAAGTTCAAAGTGAAGTGCATGCTCTTCTGAAACTGTCTGCCAATTTTCTTTCTCCTAGAGGTTCACATAACATTCCCCATAAGTTAATAATCACACATACCCATTTTTAGGCTGAAACCTGTAAAAGAATCTGAAATCTAGGGAAGTTTGCAGTCAGAGAAACTGAGTACAAGAGGTTAATGGAGAGTTGAATGGCGTCCAGGTTAGTCTCCACTGTGGCATAGCCTTCACCTTGCCCACAAAACACAGGGATATTATGATTAATGGAGAGGTGAATGGCGTCCAGGTTAGTGACCATAGCCTTCACCTTGCCCACAAAACACAGGGATATTATGATTAATGGAGAGTTGAATGGCGTCCAGGTTAGTGACCATAGCCTTCACCTTGCCCACAAAACACAGGGATATTATGATTAATGGAGAGGTGAATGGCGTCCAGGTTAGTGACCATAGCCTTCACCTTGCCCACAAAACACAGGATATTATGATTAATGGAGAGTTGAATGGCGTCCAGGTTAGTCTCCACTGTGGCATAGCCTTCACCTTGCCCACAAAACACAGAGATATGATGAATGAGAACACAGTATTCCAGAACAGCAGTAGCACTATCCTAAATGGTTGGATTTGTTAGTATGAAGTCTGTTCCATTTCGTCCTGATGCCAGTCACAATCATCACGCATATGAAGGCATCTCAGATCAGTAAACAAAAAAACAAGAACATCATATTTGCACAGAGTTAGGAAGGATCGGCATATAAATTAAAATTCAATGCCTAATGACAAAGACTTCACAGCCATAGTGATTCTTGTTGATCTGTCCCATACATTCAGCTCACAGCAGAATCATTTTAAACCTTTACTCGTCTCTTTCTCCATTGCAGCTCAGCCACATGACACTCAGTCAAAGGATACTCAGTCACAGGACACTCAGTCACAGGATACACAGGACACTCAGTCACAGATACACAGGACACTCAGTCACAGGATACACAGGACACTCAGTCACAGGATACACAGGACACTCAGTCACGGGATACACAGTCACAGGATACACAGGACACTCAGTCACAGGATACACAGGACACTCAGTCACAGGACACTCATTCACAGGACACTCAGTCACAGGACACTCAGTCACAGGACACTCAGTCACAGGATACACAGGACACTCAGTCACAGGATACACAGTCACAGGATACACAGGACACTCAGTCACAGGACACTCATTCACAGGACACTCAGTCGCAGGACACTCAGTCACAGGATACACAGGACACTCAGTCACAGGACACACAGTCACAGGATACACAGGACACTCACTCACAGGACACACAGTCACAGGATACACAGGACACTCAGTCCCAGGACACTCAGTCACAGGACACTCAGTCACAGGACACTCAGTCACAGGATACACAGGACACTCAGTCACAGGACACACAGTCATAGGATACACAGGACACTCAGTCACAGGACACACAATCACATGATACACAGGACACTCATTCACAGGACACTCATTCACAGGACACTCAGTCACAGGACACTCAGTCACAGGATACACAGGACACTCAGTCACAGGACACACAGTCACAGGATACACAGGACACACAGTCACAGGACACACAATCACATGATACACAGGACACTCATTCACAGGACACTCATTCACAGGACACTCAGTCACAGGACACTCAGTCACAGGACACTCAGTCACAGGATACACAGGACACTCAGTCACAGGACACACAGTCACAGGATATACAGGACACTCAGTCACAGGATACACAGGACACCCAGTCACAGGACACACACAGGACACTCAGTCACAGGACACACAGCCACAGGACACACAGCCACAGGACACTCAGTCACTGGACACTCAGTCACAGGACACTCAGTCACAGGACACACAGTCACAGGATATACAGGACACTCAGTCACAGGACACCCAGTCACAGGATACACAGGACACTCAGTCACAGGACACTCAGTCACAGGACACACAGTCACAGGACACCCAGTCACAGGACACACAGTCACAGGACACACAGTCACAGGATACACAGGACACTCAGTCACAGGATACACAGGACACTCAGTCACAGGACACACAGTCACAGGATACACAGGACACTCAGTCACAGGACACTCAGTCACAGGACACTCAGTCACAGGAAACACAGTCACAGGACACTCAGTCACAGGACACCCAGTCACAGGTCACCCAGTCACAGGACACACAGTCACAGGACACTCAGTCACAGGATAAGCAGGACACTCAGTCACAGGACACTCAGTCACAGGACACTCAGTCACAGGACACACAGCCACAGGACACACAGCCACAGGACACTCAGTCACAGGACACTCAGTCACAGGACACTCAGCCACAGGACACACAGCCACAGGACACACAGCCACAGGACACACAGCCACAGGACACTCAGTCACAGGAACACACAGCCACAGGACACACAGCCACAGGACACACAGCCACAGGACACACAGCCACAGGACACACAGCCACAGGACACACAGTCACAGGACACACAGTCACAGGACACTCGTTTCACCCTCGCAAGGCACAGCGCCCCCCCCCCCCCGACTTGTGCTGTCTCATCCCAACAACTGGCAGTCCACTGGAGGCAATCACTATCAAGTTATCATGAGACACCCACCGGAGGAGACACTGCACTGCTGCCGGTCCACTTTAGTGGTGTTCAATCGAGTCTGGGATGACTCAACACACACAAGAACACCACCTGTTATCAATCATTTTTTTCCATGACAATAACTGCTCAGTTGCAAAGCTAACGTAAGTGATGGTTATCCTTTCACAATGCACCACCATGCCCATTCAGCAACAGTTTCCCATGAGCGTGTTGATGTTTACAGTTCTGACAACAAACTCACCATGGGCATTCCATGCAGTAGAGGATATCGAAACTGACATCACATAAAAAAAAATGTAATTTCTTTTAGACACCCAAACTTAACCACCTGGTGGAGAAATCCCTGGACAGACAACACAAAACAAGTAAATAACAAATGTGAAAACCTCTAACATCTTGAAAGCAGCAACGACCCTTACCATGATGGAAATATCCCTGTTTATCTTGAAAGCAGCCACAGACCCTTACCATGATATGAAATATCCCCATTTTTCTTGAAAGCATTCGCAGACCCTTACCATGATAGAAATATCCCAATTTATCTTGAAAGCAGTCACAGACCCTTACCATGATAAAAATATCCCCATTTGTCTTGAAAGCAGTCGCAGACCCTTTACCATGATAGAAATATCCCCGTTTATCTTGAAAGCAGCCACGGACCCTTACCATGATAGAAATATCCCATTTGTCTTGAAAGCAGTCACAGATCCTTATCATGATAGAAATATCCCCCGTTTATCTTGAAAGCAATCACAGACCCTTACCATGATACAAATATCCCCATTTTTCTTGAAAGCAGTCGCAGACCCTTACCATGAAGAAATATCACCGTTTATCTTGAAAGCAGTCACAAACCCTTACCATGATAGAAATATCCCCGTTTAACTTGAAAGCAGCCACGGACCCTTACCATGATACAAATATCCCCGTTTATCTTGAAAGCAGCCACAGACCCTTACCATGATATAAAGATCACCGTTTATCTTGAAAGCAGAGCCCAGACCCTACCATGATAGAAATATCCCCGTCTGGCGTGATCTCAGCTGTGCAGAATGTTCAACAATGATGGTGCTGCAACATAGAGCAGAAGGGTTGGGTCAGTCTGGCTGTTTACCTACACAGAGAGGCTTTCACATGGCTGCGAGTATGTCAAGGTGGGTCAGTCGGCTGTTTACCTACTATAGAAAGGCTTTCACATGGCTGTGAGTACGTCAAGGTTGGGTCAGTCTGGCTGTTACCTACTATAGAAAGGCTTTCACAGGCTGTGAGTATGTCAAGGTTGGGTCAGTCTGGCTGTTTACCTACTACAGAGAGGCTTCACATGGCTGCGAGTATGTCAAGGTTGGGTCAGTCTGGCTGTTTACCTACTATAGAAAGGCTTTCACATGGCTATAGAGTATGTACAAGTTGGGTCAGTCTGGCTGTTTACCTACTAATAGAGAGGCTTTCACATGGCTGTGAGTATGTCAAGGTTGGGTCAGTCTGGCTGTTTTACCTACTAGAGAGCTTTCACATGGCTGTGTTCATGTCAAGGTTGGGTCAGTCTGGCTGTTTACCTACTACAGAGGCTTTCACATGGCTGTGAGTATGTCAAGGTTGGTCAGTCTGGCTGTTTACTTACTAGAGAGGCTTTACATGGCTGTGAGTACGTCAAGGTTGGGTCAGTCTGGCTGTTAAACTACTATAGAAAGGCTTTCACATGGCTGTGAGTATGTCAAGGTTGGGTCAGTCTGGCTGTTTACCTACTACAGAGAGGCATTCATCACGTGGCTGTGAGTATGTCAAGGTTGGGTCAGTCTGGCTGTTTACCTACTATAGAAAGGCTTTCACATGGCTGTGAGTATGTCAAGGCTGGGTCAGTCTGGCTGTTTACCTACTACAGAAAGGCTTTCACACATGGCGTGTGTATGTCAAGATTGGGTTAATCTGGCTGTTTTACCTACTACAGACATGCTTTTACATGGACCTGTGTAAGTCAAGGTTGAGATGATCTGGCTGTTTACCTACTACAGACATGCTTTTACATGGCCCTGTGTAAGTCAAGGTTGGGACAATCTGGCTGTTTACCTACTACAGACAGACTTTTACATGGACCTGTGTAAGTCAAGGTTGAGAGATCTGCTGTTTACCTACTACAGACAGGCTTTTACATGGCCCGTGTAAGTCAAGGTTGGGACAATCTGGCTGTTTACCTACTACAGACAGACTTTTACATGAACCTGTGTAAGTCAAGGTTGAGATGATCTGGCTGTTTACCTACTACAGACAGGCTTTTACATGGCCCTGTGTAAGTCAAAGGTTGAGACAATCTGGTTATGTACCTACTACAGACAGGCTTTTACATGGCCCTGCGTATGCCAAGGTTGGGACAATCTGGCCGTTTACCTACTACAGACAGACTCATCCTGCAGGCTCTGCTCCCTTGGTTGGACATGTGGTCCATGTGGACACCACCCAGCCACTACGGTCTCTGCTTATCTGGGCTGGCATCTGAAGAGAGGAAAACTAACCATCCACTCAATGGCTTTCCCCACGTCTGAAAGCATCCTGGAGCCTGTGGTCTTCACAGCACATGGCAGACCCTCACCACTGCCCACCGCGCCGCCCACCACCTGCCCTTAGAAGAGAGGCGCCTACAGGATCTGCACTTCAAACATCCAGCCCCCCAAGGAGAGAGAACTGACTTAGCTTCTGCTGCTGCATACCCTTAGTGTGTCCACACTGCATATCTGACATTGGGTTGTGTGCTCACCTACAGGGACCTCTGATGTATAGTTAAACTCTTGACATGTCTTTTTGAATACCTTATATCACTTATACTTTGATTTCATTCCGTTTATAAGCTTTTAATGTTTGAATACATATCATTTATACTTTGATTCATTCCATTTATAAGCTTTTAAGGTCTTTTTTAAAAATAATCTGTTGATAAGTCTTTGGTGTCCTTTCTGACTTGAAATGTTTCTGGACAACAATTATTATTTCTGACTAAAACTGTAAACAGAGCAGAAATTCTGATTAAATGGGGAGAAAAAAAACAAAACACAAAAACCAGTAAAAGAGACAGATAGACAGACAGAGAAGGAATCTAAGAGAGACAAAGACAGAGAGAAGTGAGAGAGAGAGAGAGTGCGTGCCCCCCCCCCCCCCCCTCACCTCCCACACACACACACAAAACACACCTGTTGTTGTCGATGATGATGGCAGGGCCAGGGATACTGTGACCTGCTCCCAGGTTACCCAGCAGGTACACCGGCGTCTCCTGGACGCCCCCCTCAAAATAGCACTGCACCTTCTGCAACAGCAGACCATCCAGCAGCTCACGTGAACAGTCCCAGTCCTGTCATGCAGTGATGGACCAAGTTCACCCAGAGAAAACGTGTCAAGTGCCATGGCCCATCATGCCCTGCTCTCATGGTGACCTCAGTTTGCGTTTCCTCGCCTTGTCCATGCAGGGTGTCCAAGTCATCAGTATTACCAAGTGCATCGGACTGTCGTGTGGCACGTGTGTGTGTGTGTGTGTGTGTGTGTGGTGTGTGTGTGTGTGTGTGTGAGTGTGTGTGTGTGTGTGTGTGTGTGTGTGTGTGTGCGTGCGTGCGTGCGTGCGTGCGTGTGTGTGTGTGTGCGTGTGTGTGTGTGTGTGCATGTGTGTGTGTGTGTGTGTGTGTGTGTGTGTGCGTGTGTGCGTGTTTGTGCATGCATGCGTGTCTGTGTGTGATCTTCAGAGCACTACTCCCATACTGACCATTGTGGCACCCGGTCCACAGCCACAGCCAGGATTGTCCAGTCACAGCCCTGACACCAGCAGACACAGGAAGCAGTCACTGTCAAGCTGTCAAATGGCAACCCAACAGCGAAGACACTGCACTCTTATGGATCCACCTAGGTGGTGATCAGTAGTGGTCTGGGGTGCCTGTTCTGATGCCACCTACCAGGCCCCCAACTGATGACAACAACTGCTTTGTCATGGAAACAGCAGGAATGAGGCTACATATGACACACCCAGTTGTCTCACCAATACTGGCAACCTCAACATGAACTCACTAGGAGCCTAGACCTGGAGAAGAATAAGTCTGGGTGATTTTGGCATTTCTGTCAAGATCAGGGTGTTGGAGACCAAGTATCAGTAGCATAAGAGCAAAATCATGAAGAGTGTGTTAAATGAAGAGAATCCCCAAGATTTGTTGACCTCTCTATGTGTTTGATTGTGGCAGCCAGAAGATTGAAATAAACTGCGGTGTTACTGAAAAAGTACCAAAATACAAATAAACACACACAAAAAAAGAGTGTACAATAACACTTATTACATTCCTTTTCTACTAACGGCCATATGAGGATTATTGTTTTGTGCATTTTTTGATGATTGTCACTTGTGAAATTTGGTTTGTGGAAAAATTCATGTGTACGTTTGTTTGCATGTATTCAGGAAGCGGAAAGCATCACCTTGCACTCTCTTTTAATTGTAAATTAGGTCGAGGTAGTTCGAAAAAAAAATCCTACAGCAGCACTCTTTTTCAGCAGCCTGGTATCAGCTTTGTGTAGCTTCTGGCATACCCACATGTACTAACACTAATCATGCACATGGTAATGATACAACAGGTACATGAATAAAGAGACCACACCTTTTCCTCTGTAGGAGGGCCTTCGGCTTTTTCCACGTGAATTTCCTCAGCTGCTGCAGAGCGACCCACACCACGCACACGAACATCATCGACAATCACCTGCCGGTCTTGAAGTGTGAAGCCAAACTCTGTTTTGTACCTGATGAAATAATGATAATAATAATAATAATAACAAATAATAATGATAATAATAACAATAATGAGAATAACCTTGGAAAAGGAAGAATGAGTAAAAGAAGAAAAAAGACGATTTACAAAAAATTAGAAATACTTGCTATGACATTCATTCCACTCAAACGAATGACATACGTATATTTTTCCCATAACTGTAGTCTATCATTACATTTTCATTAAAATATAAAATCCATATGATCCCTTACACCTCACAATTTCAAACTTGACTGTCATTTTTTTCCATTATGCAGTCTCACACATGTCCATACATAATGTTCAGCAGGGGTAGTCAATATTTTTACCAGTGTGAATGCAAAATTATGTCACAATGTATGATAAGTTTTTTTCTTATTTTTACCATGTGAATGCCAAACATGTCACAACGCATGAACATTTTTCTTATTTTTACCAGTGTGAATGCCAAACTATGTCACAACGCATAAGTTTTTCTTATTTTTACCAGTGTGAATGCAAAACTATGTCACAACGCATGATAAGTTTTTCTTATATTTTTACCAGTGTGAATGCAAAACTATGTCACAACGCATGATAAGTTTTTCTTATTTTTACCATGTGAATGCAAAACTATGTCACAACGCATGACAAGTTTTTCAGTGACACCTACAGACAGTGAGAACTGTACTCAGTAACACAGAAACACCTGCTCAGGATCATCAGAAACTCCTCACTGTTACAATGCATTTCATTGGTGTTCAGACTGAATGCACACATTTTCACTGATTTCTGACTCAAAACACACAATCTGCGCACAAACACCATGCTACATTTCATGCTTTCATGTTTGCGGCACGTGTCAGATCTTGTCTCCAACAAAAATTGAAAAATGAAAATCATGATAATTTGGACTGATTAAAGAAAGACAAAGAGAGGCTGTTCATGATTTTGTGCTGTGCATGGGCATTTCACAGTATTTGGGAGACCCCTGTTATTGTTAAAGCTGTCCCTTGGCAGTCATGTATACTGTAGGTTGCGAGGTGGGTATTGGTAGACCCACTGATGTTAAAGCTGTCACTTGGACGTATTATGTAGTTGGGTGGTAATTTGGAGACCCTGTGATTGTTAAAGCTTCCACTTGGACGACATGTACTGTAGTTGGGTGTATGGAGCCCCTGTGATTGTAAAGCTGTCCACTGGACGTCATTTACTGTAGGTTGGGTGGTATTGGGAGACCCTGTGATTGTTTAAAGCTGTCCACTTGGACGTCATGTTACTGTAGGTTGGGTGGGTATTGGGAGACCCCTGTGATTGTTAAAGCTGTACACTTGGACGTCATGTTACTGTAGTTTGGTGGGTGAGAGAAAATATGTTGATATTTCAAAACGCGTTGTTTGTGTCAGACAGTGATGTTAACATCAAGGCTCCGAGTCACTCTTACAAATATACATGATCAATATAGCATCTGAATATCACCAACATCTAAATCTTCCAATTTTGATGATTTTCATTTTTGTCATGATAAACTGAGACCATTGATGGTAACATCACTATCTCTCACAAGAACACAGATTTTGAAAATATCAACTTCATTTCATTACAAATGCTGGAATACCTTACTTCAAAGTTTACAGCTTTAACATTCACAGGTGTCCCCTAAATAACATGAAAATGCCCAAATACCATGTCAGTCATTTTACACAAAACCAGGAGAGAGAGAACTAGGAACACAAGACTAAAGAAGCAGCAGTCCAAAATTCCCTTAACATCAATGAAAAAACATTCAAATACAATACCTGTCCAGAAATGCTGCCAGAAAATCACCCATGGCGACGGAGGCAGACGTGGCAGGGAAGCTGTCGGCTGGCACCATGAGAGCGCAGTCAGTGCCATGATAGCGCAGGTGGAGAAACACCTGTGTGCTGATACGCTCCCTGAATCACAAGTCCGTTTTCGGCACGGGTGAATAAATTCATTCCTCCATCCAATTCCTCACCAAAATCATTACAAGTTAAACGAAGGAAAACAAAGAGAAAGAATGTTTGTTTTTTTTAAGTAGAAAGACTTAAGAAAAAGTGTCTGTGAAATTGCACTGAAAATGTCAGTATGACCAGAGATCATGTTGACAGATACAGCAGTCTTTGGTCTTGAGCTGAGAATAGTTTGGAAGAGTTATCTGTCATGGCTGTTGGGTCCTGACTGTCAGACATACACACATATTTATGGCAAACAAGGTGTGCCCATAGCCAAAGAACAACCATGGGTGAACTTGCACAATATACATACATAAAACTCAACACACACACACACACACACACACACACACACACACACACACACACCACAACACTCGCTCACAACCTAAAATACACACAGCACACACAAACCCAATGCACACACAAAACATACAAACACAGCACCACACACACACACACACACACACACACACACACACACACACACACACACACACACACACAAACACACCACTCGCTCACAACCTAAAATACACACAGCACACACAAACACAGCACCACACACACACACAGAGAATACATCCTGCAGGCAGACACTTACCTTGGAAACCCCTGATCAGTCAGTTTGTGAATGCATTCAGCAATAAGACGATCCGCACGCTGATCTATCTCATGGAAGGTTTCTGTCAGTTGATCAACAACAGAACTTACTTTCACTTCACCAAAACACCACAGTAAAGACAAAGAACAAATATGACCATGAAAGCATTGCTACATCTGTATAGAGCCCATAAAGGAGACAAGCTGTTGACAGAAAGACGCTTTTTGAACATGCTGCAGTATAAAGTTACACGTTCCCCGACTGATGCCTACGCACATGCTAGCACTTATGCAATATACAAACTCCAAATTCACATGTACACACGAGTTCTCATGCCATAATGATGGAAAAAAAAAAAAAAAAAATATGGTGAGACAGAAAATGTCAACACTGCAACAAAACAGAGGACAAATTTCAATTCTTTGAAGAACACAAGATGAAGAATGTACAAAATCCAACAGAGGACAAATTTCAATTCCTTGAAGAATACACATCACTAGATGAGGAACGTATGACATCAGGTAAAAAAACAACAAGGGCAAAGGATATGAACATGTAAACCAACAAAGTAAGTAGATGGGTGAAATTATGAAGATCAACAGATTGTTGTGATGAAATGTATATGTGAATGTTTTGATAGAAGAGTCCATATGAATTAGAGATACAACATGATTGTTGTTGTTCTTTTCTGTTACTGCCATAGGCTCCCCCCCCCCCCCCCCCCCCCCACCTTGTTTTGCTTCTTTTTATTTCCCTTGCAGTGACAGCTCTATTTTCGTAAACAAACACGAACACAGCACACTATACACATCTACACACCACACTATACACATCTACACACCACACTATACACATCTACACACCACACTATACACATCTACACACCACACTATACACATCTACACACCACACTATACACATCTACACACCACACTATACACATCTACACACCACACTATACACATCTACACAACACATAACCATCAACTTCCTATCCACAACAGTCACCTCCCGATAGCATAATATTTTCATCTCTGCAAAACACAACCATAAACTTCCTATCAGCCAGACACCCTTAAGGACATGTATACAACATGATCACAACACTTTCAGTTTAAACAACATGAAAAACTGATAAACTTTTGGTAATCACAACACTTTCAGTTTAGATAAAGGAGAAACTAATGAACTTTCGCTAACTGGCATGTGTTGAGCATAAGTCAGTGTGGCACACAACAGTGTCCTCCTCTTCAACATGAGTTCATATACAAACAAATCAGAGTATAAAAGGAACTTTTTCATTGCTGATACAGTAAACACCACTAAAAAGTGGTTTCACTTGAACACAGAAATTGGCATTGTCTTTACAGCTGTTTTGCTATGATCATGTTTGGAAAGCTGTTACCAACATGAACAGGAGTGGACAGTAGGGCGTAAAGGAAGGGGGGGGGGGGGGGGGTGGATACAGACACGCCAAACGAGGCAAAGAAAGACAACCTACCAGAGGAGTAAGTGAGGGCACTGGGCTCCTGTGCCTCATGCACCACGTCAGCCAGAGCCATGCCATAGGCGGAGAGGATACCCGCATACCTGCATCACCATCACAACACTAGGAGTTTGGGCATGAAGACACTAATTCAGGATGGAGAAAAACATCACAACCAGATGGACATTCTGGAGAGTTTGGGCATGAAGACACTAATTCATGATGGAGAAAAACATCACAACCAGATGGACATTCTGGAGAGTTTGGGCATGAAAATATCAATTCAGGATGGAGAAAGGCATTCCAACCATAAGGACATTCAGGAAAGTTTGGGCACAAAGACACTAATTCAGGATGGAGAAAGACATTACAACCATAAGGACAGGGCATGAAGATATCAATTCAGGATGGAGAAAGACATTACAACCATAAGGACAGGATATGAAGATACTGATTCCGGAAGGAGAAAGACATTACAACCATAAGGACAGGACATGAAGATATCAATTCAGGATGGAGAAAGACATTACAACCATAAGGACAGGACATGAAGATATTGATTCAGGAAGGAGAAAGACATTACAACCATAAGGACAGGACATGAAGATATTGATTGAGGATGGAGAAAGAAGTTACAACTGTAGGGACAGGGCATGAAGGCACTGACTGAGGATGGAGAAAGACGTTACAGCCATAAGGACAGGACATGAAGGCACTGACTGAGGATGGAGAAAGACGTTACAACCAGCAAGTCATTTAGGAGAGCACAGACCTGTGCCAAGATCAAAGGGATCCTGGATCCACACTTTGACCGGTATCAGCAAAACAAATGGGGAAAAAAAAGTCTGATTACTGTCAAATGGGGGAGAGAAAAGTTGGAAGGACGACTTTTCTTCTTTAATTATCTTTTTAAAAAATCTTCTATCACCAAAACAATCTCCATTTTCTTCTTTGCACAGGAGAAGTAATTGTGCATACAGACTGAAAGAGTTATTTCTTATGTCATTTTGTTACAGGCATGGAAAATATGACATGTCAATGTTTATATCACCGATATGTTATAATAATGATAATAATATAATAATGAATACTTATATAGCGCCTATTCTTGGCTAGAGACCAAGCTCTAAGCGCTTTACAATCCATACTCGTTTACACAACGGGCTGCCTACCTGGGTAGTGCCGACTGAAAACCTACCAGCTGGCGCTTCATTCAGTCGTTTCCTGTGTCATCCAGTCAATATCGTTCAACTTTCATAATATCCTTACTTCCTTCATTCTTTCCACTTCTCACGCAGGGTGCATGCTATGTGTAATGCGTCATCCATACCAACGGCCAAACTGGCCTACTCTTCCGAAAGTTGATGGGATTTTAATTGTGTGTGCAAGATGTTATACATGCGTTTGCACACGGAACCTCAGTTTATTGTCTCATTAGAAGGACTGTATGGGAAATGGAGTCAGAATCAATGTTAACTCCAATGGAAAAATCCCTCTGTACCGAAACGGCCCGGCGGAGATTCGAACCTGCAACCCCAGGATCACGAATCCGGCGCTCTACCAACTAAGCTATTCCGGCTCCAAGTTCTTACTGTTCCATGAAAATATTCCACAGGTAATTCTCATTTCCTGTGCAGTGACATCACAGTGTTGAAATTCAATGGGGAAATGGTAGAAACCTTGCAGAGTGGCTCCTGGAGTCAGCTTTTGATCCACATCGGCACCACAGGTTGGCTGCAACTAAATTTAACTGCTATGAGAACACTGTTCAAATGGCTGGGCTGCCCTCTGAGGTGAGCATACTACCAGCTTGGTGTTGACGACATTCAGTAAGGTGACCACACTACAGCTTGGTGTTTACTATTCTGTGAGGTGACCACATTGCTAGCTTGGTGTTGACTACTATTCTGTGAGGTGACCACATTGCTAGCTTGGTGTTGACTACTATTCAGTGAGGTGACCACACTACCAGCTTGGTGTTGACTACTATTCTGTGAGGTGACCACATTGCTAGCTTGGTGTTGCCTACTATTCTGTGAGGTGACCACATTGCTAGCTTGGTGTTGACTACTATTCAGTGAGGTCGCGTACTGCTGCATTAACTTTTGCCTTTGTGCGCTTATTGCACTGCGTGCTTCAAGTGCAGTGGACACTCAGTGTGAGGTGTGTGAACAGTACTAATCATGAACAGAGACAGACAGAGAGCCAATCACATCACGGAAGCTGGACACTTTTGTAGTGAGTGTGGTGACAGCTAGCTATCATGAACAGGAGAAGACAGAGAGCCATCACATCAACAGAAGCTGGACACTTTTGTAGTGAGGTGTGGTGAACAGCTAGCTAATCCATGAACAGGAGACAGACAGAGAGCCAATCACATCAACAGGAAGCTGGACACTTTTGGTAGTGAGGTGTGGTGAACAGCTAGCTAATCCATGAACAGGAGACAGACAGAGAGCCAATCACATCAACAGGAAGTGGCAAATGCCTTCATCATGAGCAGCAGGTATCTAAATAGCAAAAGACAAAGATGTTTATCCTCTCCATTCTTCATCTATGATTTCATTTGTTCTGTTTTAACACTGAACATATATCACACTTAATGTCCCTAAAAAATACTCACCATTCATCTCATCTGTTCGATGTAATGCCTCTGCAGGTATGTCACACTTGTTCACCTTAAAAACTC
>CM031609.1:84388093-84430593 GCA_018398815.1 Conus ventricosus
AAACCGGGCAGCACAAAATCCCTCCTTTCCTTCCTGCAGCCCGGAAAATCGGTTCTGGCGGTAAGCGCTTTGAACTTCGCGCGAGTCGCGTCATCGGTACATGTCATGACCAGGTCGCTCACACAGCAGTGTTTATGAATGGAATGGATGCCAGACGGCCTCTACAGCATGGGAAAGTGGTCGCCGCCCTATTCTGGTTGGTTTGCTACTGCATACGTGGCAGTTCTCATCCACACTTCTTTTTTTTCTCTAAATCCAGGAATGAAGAGAACACACGTATCATAAGAATCTAGGAACAAGAGGAAGTAATGGATCATAGAAAAGTAGGAATGAAAGAGTTAGTTTTCATTTAATTATGCAAACAGATAGACAAATAAAGAAAGCATGAGACAGGTGAAAATGTAATCTTGTAATCTTGCTAGAGGAAACAAAGCATAACGGCAAGGACAGTGACACAAAGTTCCTGTCAAAACTGTCATGAAACACAAAATTCCCGTCAACACTGTCACCAGACACAGAACATCAGCCACCTCCTCAGTCAGCTTGGTGAAGGCCTCCAGCGTGGCAGCCGAGTCCAGCGGCTGATCCTCTGTTCCCCAAATATGTGAGGGAAATATTCCGGAATGAGGCGACCCAGAACTAAGTTGGCGTCTGTGACGGTCAAAGGCCCACCTGAAAATGAAAGCTGAGTAATTCTCTGTTGGAAAATGAAATGATGTCACTAGGAAATGAATGAGATGGATGTCACTGTGAAATGAGATGGATGTCACTGTGAAATGAGATGGATGTCACTGTGAAATGAGATGGATGTCACTGTGAAATGAGATGGATGTCACTGTGAAATGAGATGGATGTCACCAAAGAATGAGATGGATGTCACCAAAGAATGAGATGAATGTCACTGTGAAATGAGATGGATGTCACTGTGAAATGAGATGGATGTCACTCTGAAATGAGATGGATGTCACTGGGAAATGAGATGGATGTCACTGGGAAATGAGATTGACGTCACTGGGAAATGAGATGGATGTCACTGGGAAATGATATGGACGTCACTGGGAAATATGACATCACCAGAAAATAAGATGAAGTTATTGGGAAATGAGATGGATGTCACTAGGAAATGAGATGGATGTCACCGGGAAATAAGATGATGTAATTGGAAAATGAGATGGTGGTTGATGTTTGAATCAGTACCTGCATGTGCTATAGTGGGGTGCCAACCCCTGAGAGGATAACAACAACAACAACAAACGTCTGACGTCCATGACATCGACGTCAGCGCAAGTCCTACACCGCTGGCTGAGAAAGTGATGATAAATGTGTGAAAGGCTTTAGCTGCAGCTGAAGGTAGGTGTCTGTGGATGGTGTGTCTTGGCATAAACGATAAAATGATATACTGGTGCCTCTAATCCAAAAACAATGTAGCAGAGACAGCCTGAGAAGGAACGCGAGAAAATGATCGCATGTGGGGCAGGGCAGAGTGAACGCCATTTCACGAAGCGAGCAGTATACAAGACATGAGCAGAAAAGAACCATTCACAACACAATTTCATACACAAACCAAGTTAAAAAAATTTTTTTAAAGTGCACAAAAATTCATCACATTAATGCATCAGTCTTTGGAGCACTGAGCAAAGAAATAATTCAAAATGTAATCTGACAAAGAAAAAAATCACATATGACAGCATAATAAATTGCATTCTACATCTTTCGTTGTTGTTGTTGTTGCCGCACTGACGCACACACACTGACCCTTTCTGTAACACACTGGCCCAGGATGCGCCCCGGCTGACTCTGGACCAACCAGAAGAGTCCGGAGCGGAAGAACAGCATGGAACCGCCTCCCGCAGCTACCGTGTTGATGTCCAGTTGCGGGGCTTGGATGGTCACCCCTGCCGTCGTCGTCTCAAACACGTGTTCGTAGCACCCAGCGTAGCGACTGACGTCTGTAGATGTTCCTGGGGACACAATGTGAACTTCATCATTATTCATAACATCTTCCTGGGGACACAACGTGTACTTCATCATAACATCTTCCTGGGGACACAATGTGTACTTCACCATAACATCTTCCTGGGGACACAACGTGTACTTCATCATAACATCTTCCTGGGGACACAATGTGTACTTCACCATAACATCTTCCTGGGGACACAATGTGTACTTCATCATAACATCTTCCTGGGGACACAATGTGTACTTCATCACATCTCACGGCAGTTCTTACTGCTACATTTAGTCGCTGGAGTCAGTCTTCACAAAGCGTGAGACGGAAAAGCAGAAGAAACAAATTGTGAGCAGTCTTGTATCTGACACCCTAGAGTGTCGAGATAAGGCCCGAAACGGTTCGCTTGAAGGGGCTTCGAGTAAGCGTGGAGAATAGCGAACAACACATTGCTTTGCTGTCTGTATCGCGCCTAGGTACACAACGACTACACACAGGCGCGAGCAGCTTAAACCGCGAGAAAAGCGGAATTGTCTCTGTCCACAACACCCTGTGAGCTATTTTCTGTGCCAAGTGGCGTCAACTGCAAGACAGATCAGGCAGGCCAACGACGCACGCGCGCGCCAGGCTATAGGTTTTGGCGGTCGCAAAGTTCTGTCAGAAAGTTTTAAACACGAACTTAATTATGGTACTCACAGAGAAGAGCGAAATGCCAGCTTTTGTCACACTCTCAAGTACTCACTGCGCTATTGCTCTCGTACAGAAATTATAGTCTAAAAACCTCTGTACAGTAAATATAACTTAATGATGTTGCACCAGTCTCGAAGCGTCCAAACACACAAAGCGTGTTCGCTGAGGAAAGAATGCGCGTCTGGTAGTGCGGTGGCTGACTCGTTACGGGCCTAGCTGGGGTCAAAAGGCAAAGCGTTGAGTGAACTAAATGCTGTGGCTCTGATTGGGCTGGCGCGGCCGTGATCTACCTGGGACACAACGTGTACTTCATCATAACATCTTCCTGGGGACACAATGTGAACTTCACCATAACATCTTCCTGGGGACACAACGTGTACTTCATCATAACATCTTCCTGGGGGACACAATGTGTACTTCATCATAACATCTTCCTGGGGACACAATGTGTACTTCATCATAACATCTTCCTGGGACACAATGTGTACTTCATCATAACATCTTCCTGGGGACACAACGTGTACTTCATCATAACATCTTCCTGGGGACACAATGTGTACTTCATCACATCTACCTGGGGACACAACGTGTACTTCATCATAACATCTTCCTGGGGACACAATGTGAACTTCACCATAACATCTTCCTGGGGACACAACGTGTACTTCATCATAACATCTTCCTGGGGACACAATGTGTACTTCACCATAACATCTTCCTGGGGACACAATGTGTACTTCATCATAACATCTTCCTGGGGACACAATGTGTACTTCACCATAACATCTTCCTGGGGACACAATGTGTACTTCATCATAACATCTTCCTGGGGACACAATGTGAACTTCACCATAACATCTTCCTGGGGACACAACGTGTACTTCATCATAACATCTTCCTGGGGACACAATGTGTACTTCATCACAACATCTACCTGGGGACACAATGTGTACTTCATCATAACATCTTCCTGGGGACACAACGTGTACTTCATCATAACATCTTCCTGGGGACACAACGTGTACTTCATCATAACATCTTCCTGGGGACACAACGTGTACTTCATCACATCTACCTGGGGACACAACGTGTACTTCATCATAACATCTTCCTGGGGACACAATGTGAACTTCATCATAACATCTTCCTGGGGACACAATGTGTACTTCATCATAACATCTTCCTGGGTACACAATGTGTACTTCATCATAACATCTTCCTGGGGACACAATGTGTACTTCACCACAACATCTACCTGGGGACACAATGTGAACTTCATCATAACATCTTCCTGGAGACACAATGTGTACTTCATCATAACATCTTCCTGGGGACACAACGTGTACTTCATCATAACATCTTCCTGGGGACACAACGTGTACTTCATCATAACATCTTCCTGGGGACACAATGTGTACTTCATCATAACATCTTCCTGGGGACTCAATGTGTACTTCATCATAACATCTTCCTGGGGACACAATGTGTACTTCACCACAACATCTTCCTGGGGACACAATGTGTACTTCATCACAACATCTTCCTGGGGACACAATGTGTACTTCATCACAACATCTACCTGGGGACACAATGTGTACTTCATCATAACATCTTCCTGGGGACACAATGTGTACTTCATCATAACATCTTCCTGGGGACACAATGTGTACTTCATCATAACATCTTCCTGGGGACACAATGTGTACTTCATCATAACATCTTCCTGGGGACACAACGTGTACTTCATCATAACATCTTCCTGGGACACAATGTGTACTTCATCATAACATCTTCCTGGGGACACAACGTGTACTTCATCATAACATCTTCCTGGGGACACAATGTGAACTTCATCATAACATCTTCCTGGGGACACAATGTGTACTTCACCACAACATCTTCCTGGGGACACAATGTGTACTTCATCACAACATCTACCTGGGGACACAACGTGTACTTCATCATAACATCTTCCTGGGGACACAATGTGTACTTCATCATAACATCTTCCTGGGGACACAATGTGTACTTCATCATAACATCTTCCCGGGGACACAATGTGTACTTCATCACAACATCTACCTGGGGACACAATGTGTATTTCATCATAACATCTTCCTGGGGACTCACTGTGTATTTCATCATAACATCTTTGTACTTAAAACTCTCCTATTAACGATTCTTCTATGTCCTGTGTAAATAACAGATGTTCCTGGGGACACAATGTGTATTTCATCATAACATCTTTGTACTTAAAACTCTCCTATTAACGATTCTTCTATGTCCTGTGTAAATAACAGATGTTCCTGGGACAAAATGTGTACTTCATCATAACATCTCTGTATTTAGAATTCTCCTACTAACGATTCTTCTATGTCCTGTGTAAATTACAGATACCTTCTATTTTAAGTTTATCCGTCATGTTCACAATGTACACAGTTTTATGAAGACAGCATATTTTTTCCCCCTTGTTCAGGACATGAATCTTCTAAAGTTTGAAGAGCATATTCTTAAATATGAAAGAGAATATCTAGTTCTTGTGTGCCTACCTCTTGCTTACTACAATTCATAACAACATGAACAGTCTGTCTGAACATTAACAAGGTTTCGCCACTGGTCACAGCATCGTCAACTGACCTTGTAAGTCAAGTGACCTTGTAAGTCAAGTGACCTTGTAAGTCACAGGGATGAGAACAGATTTTTAAAAAGCAGATGAGATTTTTCTGTTGGGGGTCTGGGGGCAAAGCCCCCAGTGGGATCAAGGGGCAACGCCCCTGCGGGGGTCAGGGGCAGCGCCCCCTGAAGCTGAAGCATTTTTTTAATATATAAAGAAAAATCCACATTTAAAACCATCAAAATATGTTTCTAGCCTTCAATTCAAACCTCAAATTCTGAGGGTTTTTTTTTCTTTTCTTTTTGTTTTTGTTTTTGTTTTTTTGTCAAACATGCAAATGGATTTAATACAGGGCTCTCTGCGTTTGTGGCTGGTCGATTTACGTAAGAAATGGGTTTTTCCGAAAATTACCTGCCCTTGGCCCTGGTTCTATTATTAGTAACTAGACGTCTAGGTTTTGTTTCACAACATAAAGTCAAATGACGAATGTTTCAGCTAACTGAGATAGTTTGACCATTGCAAATGAATGATAAAATATAACAAAAGAGAGAGCAAAATCACCAACAGCTTACTTTCCAAAGTTTAATTGTTCTTCAATGCAGCGACACGCTGCCTGTGAACCAGGCGTTTCATGTGGTCAGCAATCGTAATGAAGCCACGACTTCCGAAGCTCATTTTCTTGTTGCAAGCTAGACATAACGCCTGCTCGTCACTGTTTTTGCATATGCTATCTCTAACTCTACTCCCAAACACACCTCTTCCTCGAGCCAGTTTTCTTTCCAACGGTTGGGATTATTTTTTTTTTTTTTTTTTTTTTTTTTGCGATTTCGTTCGACGCCATGAATCACAGATGACACTCGGTCGATCGGCGCTGCAAGTGGATGTGCAGTGGTTGGCCGAGTCAACCGAATAAAAACCAGCCCATTTGGGTATAAGCCTAGAGTAATCTCGCCGGAGGCGTCTCGCCGAGATTGGGAGCAAAGAAAATCGCGATAGCTTTTTTTTTTTTTTCGGCGGAGATTTTTTCAAACGGCAGACATTTTTTTTAAAGACGGCGGAACGGCAGAGAACGGCGGAGCTGTTCTCATCCTTGAAGTCAACTGAAACTGTTCATACAGACAGCATCAACGCGTACACACCTATCATCAGCACATCACAGCCACATCTGTGAAGGCTCGGCCCAGCTTCCAAAATTCAAGAAAGTTTTCTTAATTTTCATGTTCACTCTGCAGTTGTTTGAGAAGTTTAGACACTGTGCAGCAGAGGAAGAAGAACTGCAGAGGTAGGGGGGGGGGGGGGGGAGAGGAGGGTAGTGGGGGCAGGAAAGCATGATGAGCAAAAGTATGGAAGAGGTGGAGGGATTGGGCAGTAAAGAAATGGACAGGGAAGGTATGAACCGGGAAGTGGGATAATAAAAATTCTATGTTTCATCCATCAATCAAAAGATGTCCTTATTTATGGCTCATGAAATACAAATCATCAGAAATAATTTCATGTCTGACCTCTAGCCCTAGAAGGTGATGCTGACCTTGTTTGTATTGAAGACTAAGGGGATTTTAACCATAAAGAAGCTGAATAAGGGATATCACTCTTCAAACTTTACACTGGTTTTCTGTCTTTGCCACTTTTATTAAACATATCAATCTTTGTGTACGTCTACCTGATTCATCAAATTCTGTAAATTAATTGTAATTGGTGTATAAATAAACACCACAGTTTATCTGTTGCCGGAGTACCCAAAAGTATCACCGAGGGGAGGAGAAAAAGTATCACCCAGGAGAGGAGAAAAAGCCCGAAAACTGGATGAGGCCATACCTCCCATGTCAAAGCCAATGACGGGGCAGCCAGTCTTCTGGCTGTAGGTGGTCATGGCGTAGCCCACCACTCCTCCTGCTGGGCCTGACAGGATGGCGTGGGACCCCGTGAACCTGGCGCAAAAGACCCACTGCTGCAGAACACACCTAATCCTCCAGCTCATGTCAAGCAGTCAATCCTACTAAATCTGCGGTATGTAAAGCAAGAAAAGCCTGCTGTAGAGATGGGAAAGGAAAGGCTATATTGATGTGTACCCCTACATGAAAAGATAACACACTGACGGAGAGTAGCTCGACAAATAATTCAGAAAGCTTCTGTCTGTCAACTGAAAATCTCTTGCTGGGCTAAATGTGAATATGTAGCCTGAGCGGTGAAGGGACATAATTATTACTCCGCAAAAAGCTGAGGAATAGGAAGGGTGTGAAGAGGAGAGAGCAGCAAAACCTGTTCTAAAAAACATTCATCAGAACTGATGGCAACATATTTTATTACCAGGACTGATGGCAACATATTTTATTACCAGGACTGATGGCAACATATTTTATTACCAGGACTGATGTCATGACAACACATTTTACCACCAGGACTGATGACAACAAATTTTACCACCAGCATTGATGACAACATATTTACCACCAGGACTGATGACAACATATTTTACCACCAGGATTGATGACAACATCTTCTACCACCAGCACTGATGACAACACATTTTACCACCAGCATTGATGACAACATATTTACCACCAGGACTGATGACAACATATTTTACCACCAGGATTGATGACATCATCTTCTACCACCAGCACTGATGACAACACATTTTATCACCAGCACTGATGACAACATATTTACCACCAGCATTGATGACAACACATTTACCACCTGTGACCAGCATTGATGACAACATATTTACCACCAGCATTGATGACAACACATTTTACCACCAGCATCGATGACAACATATTTACCACCAGCATTGATGACAACATATTTACCACCAGGACTGATGACAACATATTTACCACCAGGATTGATGACAACATCTTCTACCACCAGCACTGATGACAACACATTTTACCACCAGCATTGATGACAACATATTTACCCACAGGACTGATAACAACACATTTACCACCAGGATTGATGACAACATTCTTCTACCACCAGCATTGATGACAACACATTTTACCACCAGGATTGATGACAACATATTTTACCACCAGGATTGATGAGTATTAACAACAAATTTTACCACCAGGATTGATGAGTATTAACAACATATTTTACCACCAGGATAAGTTTTCTTTCTTCTTTTTCTTTTCTGTTTCGTCCAGAATGTGTTGTACTTATAGCATTTTTTTTTATCCACTTGTCATGGTGGGCTTCCATGAACGGGTAGGGATGGAGATGGCGACAGTCAGAGAGGTGGCTGGAAATTCCTGAACCCCTGAAAACGCCCAACACCTGACCATGCAGGTAAAGGGAAGAGGGAGGGAGAGGGCGGAGGGACTCCTGTGGACAGAGTTAACTCTTTCATCCCTGCAACCCGGTTTTCCGGTTTGCAAAAATCCTACCCTTCCTTCCTGCAGCCCGGAAAACCAGGCAGCACAAAATCCCTCCTTTCCTTCCTGCAGCCCGGAAAATCGGTTCTCGCGGTAAGCGCTTTGAACTTCGCACGAGTCGCGTCATCGGTAACAACGTCATGACCGGGTCGCTCGCACGGCAGTGTTTATGAATGGAATGGATATTGGAGAGGACAAATTTTGTACCGTGATCTAAAATCTGTAAAAAAATTTCTAACAATTAGTGATGTTTGGCAGTTCTGCACAGGGATAGAAATAATTGTTGATGTTTCGGGGTAGAGCTGAGGGTGGGTATACGGGAGAGACGAGAGGGAGGGGGGGGGGGGGGGGGGGGGGGGCAGGGCCAGAAAGACTCTGGAAAGAAGAGAAGGCTGGAGGTCCAAGCGGCTTGAAGCAGAGGATGAGAAGAAAGAGCAAAAAAAAAAAAAAAAAAGGGAAAAGGGGGGAGGTTATCAGTATATAAATTTTTTTTTTTTAAAAACCAGACCCATACCAGACCCATGACCATGTTCAAACATGATAAAAACCTAAAAGATCTTCTCGTGCGGTCCAAATTGAACAGAATCTCCACACCCACACCACCTGTATCTCTCGGGCCCACACCCACACCACCAGGTACTCACCCCTGCTCAAAACCTAATTGCAAAATCTGCCCCCTTACCACACCAGACACCATCCTACAGGGCCCTTCACTATTAAATGCACATTCTCCTGCCAGAGCCGCAACATTGTATACACAATCCACTGCCAGCTGTGTGGCAAGATCTATACAGGTGAAACATCCCACACACTGGAGACACGCATCTCTGAACACCTAGCTAACATCCGCACCACCGACCCAAACCCGTTGCCCTACACTTCAACACCCCCAACACAACATCACCATATGAAGGTCTTGGCACTCTGGCAATCACAAAGTGACAGCTTAGAACGTACATCACAAGAGACCCACCTCATTGCCAAACGGGGTATGTTACAGCCCCAAGGCATCAACATCCAACAGTAACACTAATAAATATACCCACCACTTCCATACCAGTCGACATAATCTTCCACCAACACACACACCACCACCATAGCCCCACTACCCACTACAGAAGGTGGCAGTACCCTCCATTTATTTCAGTTCATTTTGTTTTTAATTTTGTTGATTTTATTTATTTGTTTTTATTTTTCTTTTTCTTTATCATTTTTTATTCATTTATGTATTTCATTTATCTACTATTTATTTTCATTTTATTTCATTCATATTGTTTTTTTCTTTAATTTCATTATTATTATTATAATTATCATATATATGTACATATATGTATATATATATATTTTTTTTTTTTTCTAATTAATTTATTTACTTTATTTTATTTAACATCGTTTCACACACCCTCCCCTTTCTTCTTTCCCGTCACCCCCCCTCTCCCTTCTCCTCTCTCTCCCCCCTCCTATTTCCTCTCCATGATCCTCCCGTTTCTGTCTGGCGGCCATTTTTGATTGAGAGACAAACAGGAGAAGCAGCTAATAGCTGCTGAGTGGTTTCTTGTTCTTTGTCACTGTCCTGACCTGAAGAAGACCCAAGAGGTCGAGATGCACTGTGTCTAGTCCTGTACTCTGTTTGGCTGTGTCCTTGGTGGTAACTAACCCCCTCTCTTTTCAATAAAAGAAAAAAGAAAAAAAAAAAACACATATGTGCTGAGCATGCACGCAAACATATCCATGCATTAAAAAAATAAGGGGGGGGGGGGAGGGGAGAGGAGAAGATTGGAAAGAGAAGGGAGAGGGGCAAAGGGGACTGGCGGTCAGGGAAAGTTCACTGACAGCTGCTGAGGTCATCAGGCATCACAGTGCCAGGAGGAGCAGTCATGGCAGATTCCATTGGATTTCAGTGCGTGCAAGATGAGCAGTCATGGCAGATTCCATTGGATTTCAGTGCGTGCAAGATGAGCAGTCACGGCAGATTCCATTTGGATTTCAGTGCGTGCAACATGAGCAGTCATGGCAGATTCCATTTGGATTTCAGTGTGTGCAACATGAGCAGTCATGGCAGATTCCATTTGGATTTCAGTGCGTGCAAGATGAGCAGTCACGGCAGATTCCATTTGGATTTCAGTGCGTGCAAGATGATCAGTCGTGGCAGATTCCATTTAAAATAAATGTTAGCGAGCCGCCAAGAGAAACATGGACAAACGAGTCACAAGACAAAACACGACACGTTTCGACCTCTTAGGTCTTCTTCAAGCAAGACACAAACAAATAGGATATGAAAATGAACAAATTTTTCTAAGCTAAGTGAAAAATTTGTTCATTTCATTGTCTACTTGTTTGTGTCTTGCCTGACGAAGACCTAAGAGGTCGAAACGTGTCATCTTTTGTCTTGTGACTCGTTTGTCCATGTTTCTCTTGGCAGTTTGCTAACATTTATTTCAGATTTTTTTAGATTTCCGCATGCAGTCGTCTCACTTTGCAACTAGAATCCATTTGGTTTTAAGTGCATACAAGATGAGCAGTCACGGCAGATTCCATTTTTGGATGTTAAGTGGCATTATCAAGATGAGCAGTCACGGCAGATTCCATTTGGTTTTCAGTGCGTTACATCCCCGCTGTTTTGTCAGACTGCTGTTCTTCCCAGCTGGTTCCCAAGGAGGTTACTGTGGCTGTTTGTGTGACAAGATTCAATGGCCTTGCCAAAACAATCCCCCAGGGAATTGCTGACAGGAGGGAACAGAGGGAAAGACTGAAAAAATGGACTGACACCAGGGCAGACTGGAGAGGAACACTATAGACACCAGGGCAGACTGGAGAGGAACACTATAGACACCACAGCAGAATGGAGAGGAACACTATAGACACCACAGCAGAATGGAGAGGAACACTATAGACACCACAGCAGAATGGAGAGGAACACTATAGACACCACAGCAGAATGGAGAGGAACACTATAGACACACAGCAGAATGGAGAGGAACACTATAGACACCAGGGCAGAATGGAGAGGAACACTATAGACACCAGGGCAGAATGGAGAGGAAACACTATAGACACCAGGGCAGAATGGAGAGGAACACCATAGACACCAGGGCAGAATGAAGACGAACACAATAGACACCAGGGCAGAATGGAGAGGAAACACTATAGACACCAGGGCAGAATGGAGACGAACACTATAGACACCAGGGCAGAATGGAGACGAACACTATAGACACCAGGACAGACTGAAGAGGAACACAATAGACACCAGGGCAGAATGGAGAGGAACACTATAGACACCAGGGCAGAAATGGAGAGAACACTATAGACACCAGGGCAGAATGGAGAGGAACACTATAGACACCAGGGCAGACTGGAGAGGAACACTATAGACACCAGGGCAGAATGGAGAGGAACACTATAGACACCAGGGCAGAATGGAGACGAACACTATAGACACCAGGGCAGAATGGAGACGAACACTATAGACACACAGCAGAATGGAGAGGAACACTATAGACACCAGGGCAGAATGGAGATGAACACTATAGACACCAGGGCAGAAATGGAGAGGAACACTATAGACACCACAGCAGAATGGAGAGGAAACACTATAGACACCAGGGCAGAATGGAGATGAACACTATAGACACCAGGGCAGAATGGAGAGGAACACTATAGACACCACAGCAGAATGGAGAGGAACACTATAGACACCAGGGCAGAATGGAGATGAACACTATAGACACCAGGGCAGAATAGAGAGGAACACTATAGACACCAGGGCAGAATGGAGAGGAACACTATAGACACCACATCAGAATGGAGAGGAACACTATAGAAACCAGGGCAGACTGGGAGGAACACTATAGATACCACAGCAGAATGGAGACGAACACTATAGACACCAGGGCAGAATGGAGAGGAACACTATAGACACCACAGCAGAATGGAGAGGAACACTATAGACACCACAGCAGAATGGAGAGGAACACTATAGACACCACAGCAGAATGGAGAGGAACACTATAGACACCAGGGAGAATGGAGAGGAACACTATAGACACCAGGGAGAATGGAGAGGAACACTATAGACACCAGGGCAGAATGGAGAGGAACACTATAGACACCAGGGAGAATGGAGAGGAACACTATAGACACCAGGGAGAATGGGAGGAACACTATAGACACCAGGGAGAATGGAGAGGAACACTACAGACACCAGGGAGAATGGGAGGGAACACTATAGACACCAGGGAGAATGGAGAGGAACACTATAGACACCAGGGCAGAATGGAGAGGAACACTATAGACACCACAGCAGAATGGAGAGGAACACTATAGACACCAGGGCAGAATGGAGAGGAACACTATAGACACCACAGCAGAATGGAGAGGAACACTATAGACACCACAGCAGAATGGAGAGGACCACTATAGACACCACAGCAGAATGCACAGGAACACTATAGACACCAGGGCAGAATGGAGAGGAACACTATAGACACCACAGCAGAATGGTAGAGGAACACTATAGACACCACAGCAGAATGGAGAGGAACACTATAGACACCAGGGCAGAATGGACAGGGAACACTATAGACACCAGGGCAGAATGGAGAGGAACACTATAGACACCAGGGCAGAATGGAGAGGAACACTATAGACACCAGGGCAGAATGGAGACGAACACTATAGACACCACAGCAGAATGGAGAGGAACACATAGACACCAGGCAGAATGGAGAGGAACACTATAGACACCAGGGCAGAATGGAGGAACACTATAGACACCAGGGAGAATGGAGAGGAACACTATAGACACCAGGGCAGAATGGAGAGGAACACTATAGACACCATGGCAGAATGGAGAGGAACACTATAGACACCAGGGCAGAATGGAGAGGAACACTATAGACACCAGGGCAGAATGGAGGGAACACTATAGACACCACGGCAGAATAAAGAGGAACACTATAGACACCAGGGAGAATGGAGAGGAACACTATAGACACCAGGGCAGAATGGAGAGGAACTCCTATAGACACCAGGGAGAATGGAGAGAAACACTATAGACACCAGGACAGAATGGAGAGGAACACTATAGACACCAGGGCAGAATGGAGAGAAACACTATAGACACCAGGACAGAATGGAGAGGAACACTATAGACACCAGGGCAGAATGGAGAGGAACACTATAGACACCAAGGCAGAATGGAGAGGAACACTATAGACACCACAGCAGAATGGAGACGAACACAATAGACACCAGGGCGAATAAAGAGGAACACTATAGACACCACAGCAGAATGGAGACGAACACTATAGACACCACAGCAGAATAAAGAGGAACACTATAGACACCAGGGCAGAATGGAGACGAACACTATAGACACCAGGGCAGAATGGAGGGAACACCATAGACACCACAGCAGAATGGAGAGGAACACTATAGACACCATGGAGAATAGAGAGGATCACCATAGCACCAGGGCAGAATGGAGAGGAACACTATAGACACCACAGCAGAATGGAGAGGAACACTATAGACACCATGGAGAATAGAGAGGACCACCATAGACACCAGGGCAGAATGGAGAGGAACACTATAGACACCAGGGCAGAATGGAGATGAACACCATAGACACCACAGCAGAATGGAGAGGAACACTATAGACACCACAGCAGAATGGACAGGAACACTATAGACACCACGGCAGAATGGAGAAGAACACTATAGACACCACAGCAGAATGGACAGGAACACTATCTGCAGAGACCCGGTCTTGACACACAACTGACAGAGCTGGGGCAACCTGGTACACGCATCTTCAGTGCAGCACCCTCATGGCTCTTCCAAGAAATGAGAGAGAGAGAGAGAGAGAGTAGAGAGAGAGAGAGAGAGAGAGAGAGAGAGAGAGAGAGAGAGAGAGAGAGAGAGAGATGGTGACAGAAAGAATTGGAGAGACAGACAGAGACAGAGAGAGAGAAAGAAAGTGAGAGATAGAGTGACAGAGAGAGAGAATGGAGAGGAGAGCAGAGAGAGAGAGCAGTGATTAATGGGCAGAGACAGGTCCTGACGAAGACTGTGCACTTACGCCCGGACTGGCGTCAGCCCTCCATCAGATCTCATGAACAGAACTTGGTATTCTGGAACCAAACACATCACCACCACCACCATCACCATCCTCTTCTTCATCATCATAACAACCCCCTCCCCCACCCACCCCCCTGCAAATATAATCAGTACTGACATCTATTCCATTCTCATATCATTGAGATGGAGGTATCATCCCCTTCATTTTCTGTGAACAATGTGGGAGATTGGTCAGGGCACATTACTGTATTTCAGTTCAAATTCTTTGGAAAACATACCAGTTTTATCGGTGAGGAAACACGCATCATTGTGCCCACATGGTTTACTTTGAACTCTTGGTCACCGGAAGTGTGTCTGCCTATGAAGCACCAACTTTTGATGGCTGAGCACAAGTTTGTTGAGAATACATAAGCTACAGCTTCTATCTATAACTTATCATCTTGGTATGAGCAAGTTTCCTTTTGGATGGTCAGCCTTGGCCAGCCATTGAGTGAACACGCAAACCCAGGATGAAAAATCAGCCGCCAGTTTTGGGGCATTGGGCTTCCTATTGATCAATGATCACATCAACACTTATGACTGGCTGGGAGTGACTATTTGATGGTATTGATAAATCATCAGCCACCAATTTTGGGGCATTGGGCTTCCTATTGATCAATGATCACATCAACACTTATGACTGGCTGGGAGTGACTATTTGATGGTACTGATAAATCATCAGCCACCAATTTTGGGGCATTGGGCTTCCTATTGATCAATGATCACATCAACACTTATGACTGGTTGGGAGTGACTATTTGATGGTATTGATAAATCAGGAAACATGTCCATGGTATTTGATTTGACTTGGTGGACTTTCATGAGAGTTTCTACGCTGGAAGATAATTCAAGTGTCATCAAATCAATACAGAATTTAATCCAGCAAAAAATGATGTGGCAAAAATAGAAGGATTGGTAGTTTGTTACAGACAACAACAAAACCAAAACCAAAACAACACCCCCACACCTTCTACAAAGAAATGACAATAATCATTAATGAGGGAAGGAAATACTGTGTTGTGTATGACCATTCAAAAAGTGTTTTCCACATTAACGTGTAAATGTCAGCATCTGTGTTGACCCCACACAAACCATCAGATTCTCACAGTGGGTTCACCTTCAGGTTGTCCTTGAACCCTTAGCGAAGCTGGACACATAGTTTTTGATGCAGGGAGTCAGGTACGCATCAGCACAGGCTGCCCAAAGAAAACAAACACCACATTTGAAAATTTAAAAAAAAAATGGAACTATTGGCAAGAGAAACCCATCTTCACAAACTGGACGTGGGTGGTTAAATGATCATGACTAGTGTGAAAGGGCGCTAAGGACAGCACAGACACTGGCAAGTTGGACAGGTCCCTCATCTACCCTTTAATCCAGATCTGCATCAAGACACCAGGAAACACACACACACACACACACACACACACACACGCACACACACCACACACACACACACACACACACACACATGCACACACCACATGCACACACACACACAACACACACATTAAAAAGAAAGTAAAAGGGCATGCTTATTGTGTAACATGGTAGAATAAAAAGCAGGGCTGCATGTAGACGTTAAGCATTTTATATTCTCTTTTGTTGTTGTTGAAGAGCTACGGTAAGGCAATGTTGCTTATAGCCCAGTTGACTGCAAGAAGAGCTCTGAGTATGTCAGTTCAACAGTGAAAACAAAATCATGTTTCTGCCAGGGAAAGCAATAGTAGGTACAGACTGAAAGAATTACTTCCCATGTCCCTTTTAAAAAATAGGATGTGAAAACTACAAAATGATGAAGTGTATTTCACAAGAAAGTTTTCATATTCAACGAAAATACATTACTTCACAGATGATTGTCAATTAGTGACTGTAACTTCCATGTTCAAGTTCAGGTGAAAATAATTAGTCTCACTGAACAGATTCTGGATTGTTCATGTTCAGGTGAAAATTATTACAGTCTCTAACAGATCCTGGATTGTTCATGTTCAGGTGAAAATTATTACAGTCTCACTGAACAGACCCTGGATTGTTCATGTTCAGGTGAAAATTATTACAGTCTCACTGAACAAATCCTGGATTGTTCATGTTCAGGTGAAAATTATTACAGTCTCTCTGAACAGATCCTGGATTGTTCATGTTCAGGTGAAAATTATTACAGTCTCACTGAACAGATCCTGGATTGTTCATGTTCAGGTGAAAATTATTACAGTCTCTCTGAACAGATCCTGGATTGTTCATGTTCAGGTGAAAATTATTACAGTCTCTCTGAACAGATCCTGGATTGTTTCATGTTTGGGTGAAAATTATTAGTCTCACTGAACAGATCCTGGATTGTTCATGTTCAGGTGAAAATTATTACAGTGTCTCTGAACAGATCCTGGATTGTTCATGTTCAGGTGAAAATTATTACAGTCTCTGAACAGATCCTGGATTGTTCATATTCAGGTGAAAATTATTACACTCTCTGAACAGATCCTGGATAAGGGTTGCTTTGACCTCAAAATCACAAAGTGCAGCAGTCTGACATTTTAAGAGTAGGATTCCAAATTTAAGTGAAAGCACTCACATGCGATATCACAAGTCAGATTCAACAGTGCTTTCTGTGGCACTTCACTTTGTACACGGCAAGACGGCAGGCTAAGAAGAGGGAAATCTCACTCGTTATCATGTGGTTCTGACTTGATTACAACCAGTCAGACTGGGAAGGAACAAAACCTCTCAATGAGGCGCTAAACTGTGACCGTCTTTAGTGACTTTAACCTCTGCTTTTTCTTTTCTTCCTTTCTGAACTTGGCCATTTTTCTTCACGAAACAAGTCTATAATCATGTAGAGATCTACCTTATTTTCCTTCAAGAGGCTTTTTTTTCCACTTTCAATTTAAGTTTCTGGTTGCAAAGTGAGACGACTGCAGGCGGAAATCTAAACAAGTCTTAAATAAATGTTAGCGAACGCCAAGAGAAACGTGGACAAACGAGTCACAAGATAAAACACTACGCTTTACTACCTCTTAGGTCTTCTTCAGGCAAGATATGAACGAATGGGACAAGGGAAATTCACTTAGCTTTGATCGCTTCAGAGTTCAGCGCAAGGAAGGCGTTGAATGAGAACCTTAAAAAAATTGCAGCCATCCATCTTAATTTTCTAAAGAATCTTTCAACATCAACGTGGTTTTGAGATTTATTGGTGGTAGGCTGAATGGGAATACATTTCAGAGCAGGTTCTCATTCAACGCATTTGTCACAAAGTGTAGCAGCATAGCATTGTTAATGAAACTGTAGCACGTATAGCATTTTGTCACAAAGTGTAGCAGCATAGCATTGTTAATGAAACTGTAGCACGTATGCATTTTGTCACAAAGTGTAGCATCATAGCATTGTTAATGAAACTGTAGCACGTATAGCATTTGTCACAAAGTGTAGCAGCATAGCATTGTTAATGAAACTGTAGCACGTATAGCATTTTGTCACAAAGTGTAGCAGCATAGCATAGTTCATGAAACTGTAGCATGCATAGCATTTTGTCACAAAGTGTAGCAGCATAGCATTGTTAATGAAACTGTAGCACGTATAGCATTTTGTCACAAAGTATAGCAGCATAGCATAGTTTTATGAAACTGTAGCATGCATAACATTTCTCACACAGTGTAGCAGCATTGCATTGTTAATGAAATTGTAGCATGCATAGCATTTGTCACAAAGTGTAGCAGCGTAGCATTGTTAATGAAATTGTAGCATGCATAGCATTTGTCACAAAGCCTAGCTGTCACGACTGACCCTGGAGGTCTGCCCTGACAGGATCGGTCTAGATGGGAGTGAAGGGAGTGACTGACCTCACACGCCTCGCAAGAGACCACACAAGAAAGATTACAATACAATACACCATTTATTCACACCAGCACACACATAGTCACAAATAAGCACCCAACACATAAAAAAAGCACAATCAAAATTTAAGCTTTTCAACACACAAACTTTCACAAAGTAAAAAACAACATTTCACCGCACACAACATAACCAAATCATAAAAAGGGCCTTTCCAACACACTTTTCCTTTTGGCTTCACGTATTTCCCCCCCCCCTAAACCCCTGCCCCCTTCCCCAAATTTGTCCTCTGAGAGACCGGGGGCCCAAATCGGGTGTCCCAAACCGGGCCCTTTCTTAAACCCTTTCCCTTTCAATGCTGCCCACCCTTGACAACCCCCCCCCCCCCCCCCCCCCCCCCCCCAAATTCCCAACGACACAGAGCAAAACCACCCTGGCCCAAAAGAGCTGGGGAAAGGGTCCGAGGACAGGGGAGAACGCATCCCGGGACGGGGGCTTTTGTCCCCTGAAGGCCCCGGGAAAAGGGTTTTAGGACCATCCAGAAAGCCCAAAAAAAAAACCCGGCTCCCCAAATTTGGCCCGGCCCCAACCAACAAGCTTGGGGTTAAAGCCCCCCGGAAAGGAGAAAAAAGGGAAAGGAAAACTGGAAGGAAAAAGGGTACAAAAAACCCCGCAGTCAGTATGGTCTAAAAATTTCCCGGGCAAAACCCTTACAGCTACCGCTGGGGGGGGCGGGGGGAAATTTTTTTGCTGAATCTTTAGAAAAAACCAGCTCCCCACAGCCCTTTACCCATAACAAAGTAAAAAAACCCAAAGGGGAAAAGGGTTCCAAAGGGTTTCTCCTCACACAAAACAGGTAAGAAGTTAAAATTTAAACGGGGCTAAACAAAAAAAAAGAAAATTTTATCTTAAACCCCTTCCCTCCCCAATCACGTTAAAACATTTTCCTTTCTTGGGAACTGAACTAAAAACAGAAACCCAAATTGTTTTTATAACTTCCCCCCCAACAATTGCAAAAAATCAAAAATTCAATGGAAACATTATCCCCACATTTTATAGAACTTTTCAAAAAAAACAATTCCCAACCACGCTTCCAAAGACTAATCCCCCGCGTACACACACTTTTCCAAAAAACAAAACACCGTTCCCCTTCCCAAACACAAACAGAGGGTTTGGGCCCGAAGAAAAAAAGAGACCGCGATTGTGAAAAGGGGGGGAAACAGCAAAACCAAGCAAGCCCAACCCTAAACACCGGGTTCTCCCCCCCATCCCCAAACCCGACTACCGCATCCCCAAATGCTTTTAAAAGGGAGAAAGAATTTTTGGATATAATTTTGAAGGGGCGGGTTAAAAGTTAAATTAACCAGAAAAAGTGGTCTAAAAAAAAAAAATTTTCTTTTTAAAATTTTTTAAAAAACAAAAGGAAATTCCCAAAAAGAGAAGAATTACCCGGGAAAAAAAAAAAAAAACAATCAAACCACAAAACCCGATGTTTTAACCCAGCTCCCCCTGGGTAAACCCAAAATGGGGGGGTCAAGTACCCCCTGGCCCCCCTGTCCATCGAGAGGACCAGCAGAGCAATGCGGAAAAAAGATAAACTAAACGTCCCCCCCTACGGGCCACTGCAGGAAAAAAGGGTTTACAGACCGTACCTTCGACAATGGGGTTTTAAAGAACCAAAACCGGAGCGGGGGCCCCCCAGGGACATCCCCCGCTCGATTTTAAGAAAAACCCTCCCTAACCATGGCAGCCAAAATCCACCCTACGCACAGAGTGAAATACCTAAAGCTGAGGGGAAAAGCGAAACGTGGGGCAGGTAAAAAACAGGTGAAAGGCCATAGAGACAGCCTTTTAAAAAGAGAAAAGGTACCACCAAACCCCGTAAAACCTGCAGGATGAATTGCCCCGGAAAATAAAATTTTAGAGAGACAGAGAAGAAAGTAAACCAAACCTGAGCTGAACAAACTTTAAAGGGTGAAACCCAAACACCACAAGCGACTTTAAAGGGGGGAAAGATACACACAAAAACCAAAAAAAATAAATAAATAAATTTTTCCCCCACCCTAAGGGGGCCAATCGCAAAGGCCCGTGAAAAAAACCCCCCTTCTAAAAGCACTTTTCTCTGAGATACAGTGCTCCTTTAAAACCCGACGCATGTGAAATTTTTAAACCCCCAAGGGGCCCAAAACCCAACCCTCTGTGATCGACGGGTTTACATAAACCAATAAAAAATTCAAACATAGAAAAAAGGGAAATACAATACTTACATTTATCAATAAACCAAACAAGTTTTCAGACAAAAAAAAACCCAACAAAAAAAAAAAACAATCTGAGCCAGTGGCGTTTCACTACCGAAAAACCTTGACTACAAAAACCCAAAGGGGGCCCATAACTCTGCTGGGGGGAATTGTCCCTCACGATTTCCCCAATGGGTGTGCGACAACGGAGCCTGGCTGAGATGAAACATTTTTGCTTGAACCCTTGAAATGGCGAAAAGTAAAAGGAAAGACATTTGCATTTTCCACTGCCTAACCCATGAGCCCGACGACTGACGGGCCGGGCCCCCGGGCCCCAGGAAACTGGAGGGGAAAAAGATAGCCCCATAAAAAATTTTCCGGCCGTACTTCTTTTTGGGGAAAACGCCCGTGCGCGCCAAAAATTTCCCAGGGGCCTCAGCAACAGAAGGGCATCGAGAGTCCAAAAGGGGGCCAGCCCTGGTACGGTCGAAATAGTCAAGCACACCAAAATGTAGCGGGGGGACCGCGATGGGGTTTGGGGTTTAAATGGGTCCCACCAGGTCGACCACCAACCTTGTTTAAAGGGCTCCCCCCAACCATGGCCCGATCCTGGGGGAAAAACCGCGTCAAGCAAACCCTTGGGCGTTGTCCTTTGGCAGCCCAACGCAACTGCGGCAGAAACTCCCAAAACCAAGAATTCCCCCCCCCGGCCAGAAAAAGTCCTGTTTTAAATTTCGCTCGAGAGTCTGCTTTGAGCCCATATGGCCTGCCGGGTTTGAATCATGGGCCCCCGGGAGAACAAAATTCCTCAAGGCCTTTGGGGAACGACTAGCTGTTTTGGGCCACCCCGATCTCCCCGAGTGAAGACCCAAAAAGGGTTTCCCTTGTGGAGTTTAAAAAGCTCACCTTGACGTGTCGGGCCCCCTGACCCGGGACGATCCACCATTGTCGAAAGGCGTTTTTCATCCAAGCCCCCTGGCCGAAGATAAACCCCAGGGTACGGGGTTTGGGCCCCTTGCAAGAACCTGGGTCAGAGATGGGTTTAAGAAGGGAAACCTTCCAGCTCCTGCCCCTTGGGCTTTGGGGCCGGCTTTGGTAACTCCCACAAAATGCCTTTAGGGGAAATTTCCGTAGAAAACAGACACGCGTCCGTTTTGCGAAGGTGTTTGTTTTCCCTATGAGAAAGGGTTAATCCCAAGGGGACCCCCAAACCGCAAATGGCCCATACTTCGCCACAGAAGTAGGGGGGTGGATGGGAAATTTGATACAAAAAAGGGGGGTTTGGAGGTAAAAACCAGCCCCAAAACCCCGCACACATCATAACTGGCACCCCGCGAGCCTCAGGGGAAACCAAATCCTTATCCACAAAGACGTTGATGCCCCGAACCCCGGAGGGTCGACCAAGGAGGGAACCAACAACAAAAAGAAACACTGGAAAACCCCTGTACCACCAAAGGGGGGGGATGGCCCCCTTTTTTAGCCGGGGCAGGGGAGTGGACGGGGAAAAGGCCCTACCCCCATGACAAAACCGGGCGGTTTTAAGGGAATCTTTCCTAATGTGGCCAAGACGACCACAAAAAAAAACACAGTGGGGGACTGAGGTCCCGATAAACTGCCTGCCGGGTTCGACCCGCTAGCATGTGGGCCCCTTTAATTGCCACAAATCCCTGTAAAGGGATTTCCGTCCAATTTGGGCATCCCCCATAAGCCAACGGGCTTCGGGAAAAAACACCTCAGCGGTATGAATCGGGGCCGGGGAAATCCTGTGGTGCTGTCTCCCCTATAGGGATCCTCAACCTTGGGACACGGTTTTGGGAATCTGTTCGATGAGAATAAAATTCCCAAGCCCAGCTTACCCCAACTGACCCCATAACCCAAGCTTTTTTGCGCACCCTATCCCCAAAAACTGCACGAAGGTCCCCGTCGTTATTCTTTTTCATGGACCTGAACTTCCTCCTGAAACCTCCGGGGGGAAAAAGGGAAAACTTTTACGCAAAAACCAACTGAAAGTCTGCAAAAAAACCGCCTTCTTTAAGTAGCACCCCTTCCCTTGCAGCACCGAAAAAACCAAAAAAAAGGGTTTCCCATGGCCTTTTTTTCCTCGGAAAATTTGGGGAACGAACTTGCTCCCCCTTTTTTTTTCCAAAAGTTTTCCAAGTACATACCCAATGCCCCCACTGGGGTTCTGAACTCGGGGTTTTAATTTTTGGGCCTCTAACTTTTTCACTTCCCAGTTCTTAACCCCCAAAATTTACAGATGGGGGAGTCCGCGAAAGAAGTTTTTTCCATCTTTTCCCCCTACCAGAGTTTCCCCCTGTCTGGCAGCCTCCTTCTGCGCTGACTAAATTTCCCCCCCGACAGGGGGCTTTCCTGTCTGCCCAGCCTTTTCCCCTCCCGGCTGAGTTTCCCCTCCTCCCTACGCAAGCTTCCTGCCCTGGCAGCCCTCCTCTTTTTTGCCCCGGAAGCTTCCTTTTTGGAAAGCTCCTCCCTTCGCAGAGCTTCCACCTATCCACTCCCCCGACGGAGGGCCTAAACCTCTCGTCGCTGCCGCCCAAAAAACCTCGGGCCCAATGCTTTATCCGGAGCGGGGGATTCACCACTCCCACCGGGGGATGACCCTTTTTGGCCCGCCCCTTGGGTCCCGATTTTCCCATGAGGAAAGTCCCCCGGGGGAAATACCCCTTACAGGGGGGGCATGGAGGGGAAAAGGGTTTAGCATCCCGCCCAACAAACCCCAAAGTTCCCCCAACCCATACCGGGACCACCGAGGGGAAAACGTGCAGGTGGGGTCCCCACAAGAGATCCCCTAGCGAAGAAGAAGCGAAAGTCCCCCGGGGGGACTATGGGCAAACAGCACGGGAAAAATTAGAAGTCACTGAGTCGAATAATGGAAATTTAATAGTGGGAAACTATTTTTTTAAAAGACCTTTCTTCTTCGACGCAGCGCGCCAAAACCCACTAGAAACCGGGAAACCCGTTGCCAGAAAACTATATCCAACTTTTCCTCAAATCCCGGGGAAAAGGATTTTTCCCCAAATTGAAAAACAAATAGGGCAGGGGATACCCCCGGGTCCCCTTGGGGACTGACTGAAAAAACAGCAAAAAAAAAAAAATTACCGTAAAAGGGTCCAGGCTGCTCCCCCCTCGGGCCAAAACCCCGCGCTCCACAACAGGAAAAACATGCGGTGGGGGCTCACCGAAAAAAAAAAAAAAAAAAAAAAAAAATGTCCGGGCCCTGCCCCCACTCGGGAAAAAACCCCCCGGCCGCGCTCCACAACACGACAACAGGGGGGGGGGGCCCAAAACCGACAAAAAAAAAAAAATGACAGAAGGATTCCGGAGAAAAAAAAAAATCGACACAAACGTCCTACACCCCCTGCCCAAAATAACCACCCTAAAAAAACGGGGTTTAACTCAAAACGGAATGGAGACTAAAGGGCAACAGAAAGGCAATTTTTTAACGGCCCGAATCTTGCGTGAGGCCCCCCGGGGGAAAGAGGTCGGGAAACCCGGTTAAATTCCCCTTCGTCTCAACCGACCCCCAGCCCAAAAACCAATTTTTTTTTAAAGGCCACCAAAAACTCCCCTACACGCTAGAGACCACCCCCCCAACCACCCACAAACAAAACCACAAACTGACTAAACATATTCAAAAAAGACAGAACTGGAAAAGGCACTTTCACGAAACGAGAGAGACAGTCAGAACCCCTTTACTCCCGGGCAGCCCCACAAATGTCACGACCAAAACCCCCGGGGGTCTGCCCTTTACAGGAAAGGTCCCAGAAAGGGGGTGAAGGGAGTGACGACCCACAACCCCCCGCAAAGACCACCAAGAAAGATTACAATACAATTTCCCCAAACCCTTTTTTCAAAACCCCGCACACACAAAAGTCACAAATAAGCATTCCAAAACACACAACAATTTCACAAACACAATTTAAACATTTCAACAAACAACCCAACCCTACACAAAGCACAAACAAGCATTTTCACCCACACAACAAACCATAATTTAAAAATACCCAAATTTTCCAACCCCAGGGTTTTTTTTGTGCTTCATGTAGTTCCCCCCCCCCCCCCCACCCCCCGCTCTCCAAAAATCCTCTGAAGTAAACCCGGGCCAAAAACAGGTGTCCCAAAAACCCGGGGCTGTTCATAACAGTCTTTCAATGCTGAAACCCCAACCCCCCCCCCCCCCCCCCCCCCCCCCCCAAAAAAAAACACACAGAGCTAACCACAAAGGTCACATACGTGGAATCCGAGGACAGTGGAGAAAGCATCCCAAGGGACAGGCCCTTTGCTGAAGGCCCGACAGGGTTAGGACCAACCAGCAAGGTCCAAGTGTCCCCACACTTTCGCGGCCCCCAACAGAACCCAAATTTTTTGGGGGAAGCCCCCCGGAGGAAAAAACGGAAGGGAAATTGGGAAAAAGGGGAAAGGGGACTAGAACCCCGCCCGCCGTAAGGCTGAAATTTGCTGCTAAAAATCCTAACACTTAAACCCATGGGGGGCGAGGGGGGGTGTTTTTCTGAATACATTAGTAACACCAGCACAAAAAACAGACCTGAGCAAAAACACAGTGCACGAGTTTTTTCACAGGGCCTACGACTTTGACCCAAACTAGGGGGGCGGGAAATTTTTTCAATTATGTTTATTGTTTGTTTTTCGTTGTCGTGTATCCGGCCCCTTAAAGGGCTTTTGGTGCGGTTTCACCTTGGTGTAGTTCAGCTCAACTTTGGGTTTGGGTTTCCTCCTCTCTCCCCCTAATTCCCCTGCCCGGCTATTCATCCCGCAAAGGGTTTAGGGGGGCTGGTCCTTTCTCTCGAACTTGCTTCTATCGGCCCCCTCCTTTTTCTTTTTTCCTGTCGCCAAAGTTTCTTCATTTCTTTTATTTTTAGGAAAGCTCCTCTTTGACGTAGGTGGCATGTTTGGGCCCCCATCGCTGAGGGGGGGTTTTTCCCCCTTTTTACTCGGAGGGGGAAGATGTCTCTGGGAGCGCCTGCCCGGCTTGGTTTTTTTCAACCGAAACAAACGAGGGGAAAAGTCGGGATCATTTTTAATTCCTACAGCGGCCTGAGGAGGGACAAACACATTTTTTCCCTTTTTTTCCGCACCGTGCCCTGTCCTCTCGACTGGACAAGGGCAGAAAGAGTCGTTTTACCCCCTCTTTTTGGGTCACCCCGGTTTGCTGGTAAGCTTATTTTTGGGGGTTTGTTTTTTTTTGGGGTTTTTTGTTTTTTAACCCGGGTTATTTTTCCTTTTGCGCAAAATTTTTCTTTTTTTCAAAAAAGGGAAAAGAAAAAATTGTTTGAGCCCCTTTTCCCTGGTTTTAAATTTAAACTTTAAACCTGGCCATTCAAATTAATTTAAAATTCTTTCTCCTGTTTTTGCATCTGGTGATGCGGGATCGGTTTGGGTGGGAGAGAAACCTGGTGATTCAGGGTTTGGGAAAATTTCTTGGGCTCACTCTCCCCCCTGTCCCCATTCGCCGGCCCTTTTTTTCTTTCGGGGGCCCCCGTCTGTTTTTTTGTGTGCAAAAGGGGAAAGTTTTATGTTTTGCGGGGTTTGGGGTACGGGAGAATTTTTTCGTTCCCATTTCGTGGTTGGAGATTTGTGTTATTTTGAAAAATTTTTCAAAAATGGACAATTTAAGCCATTGAATTAAAAATTTGGGAAAAGGGTGGCGTTAAAAAGCGTGGCGCTGTGTTGGTTTTTTTTTCCCAAGAAAGGTGAATGATTTTAAATTTGTGAAAAGAAGGGGGGAAGATAATTTAAAAATTTTTTTTATAAAAACCGGGTTTATTTAAAGCAGTCCCTTTTTCCTGCATCGGTGAAAGACCCTAGTGAACATTCCTGGTTCGTGGGTTTACCGTGGGGCGTTTAGTAACTTTCCCCCCCGCCCACATGCGGTGGGGTGTTAAGATTTGACAGCATGGGTCAACGAACCCGACGGCGGGGTTCCATTAAACCCTTTTTCCTTCCCCCTTTCCTTTTTCCTTTCCCCCCCTTTTTCCTCTCCCCCCAGCTACCGTTTTCCCCCCCCCTTTTGGGGGGTTTCCCCCCGGGGTAAGGACTGGAAGGTGCCCACGTGCTGGTTGAGGCCACGCTCTGGCCGAGACCAGGGGCTGGATGGGCCAAAGGCGGGTTAGGCCACGCTCAGGCTGGCCCCCGGACTGGATGGGCCACGTGCGGGGTTTAGGGGCCCCACTCCCGGGTGGGGTGGGGGACTGGGTGGGGCCACGGCTTTTCGAGGCCCACAAACCCCGGTTTTTGGGACCCCCGGACTGGAAGGCCCCCCCGTCTTTTACGGCCGGGCCCCGACCCCCCCTCCAGGACCCCAGTAACAGCGCCAAATTCCCCCCCCCCCCCCCCCCCCCCCCCCCCCCGGGAAAAACGCTCCACTGCCTGCTTGGTTTATCCCAGGGGGTCCCGGGTTTTTGAGCGACCCCTGGCCCAGAAAACCCACCCTTTTTGGAGCACCTAATTTCACGGGTGCTCCCCGAAACTTGACGAGGCAGGGGTGGTTTGGGCCACTCCATGGTGTTTGAAGGGGAAACGATGGGTTTTAAAAGGTTTTTTTATAAAATTGGGGTAAAAATTTATATGTTTTTTGGAAAAGCTTTAAATTTTGGGTTGTGTACCGTATGGTGAAAAGGGTTTTTTTTTTTTAAAAATGCTGTTGTGGGGGTTTGGGGTGGGTTGATTGTGATTGTGCAAATTTTTGTCGTTGGAGTGCTTGATTGGATGGGCATGTTTTTGGGTTGGGAAACCTTTTTTTGCGGTGTAATAAATGGGTTTGTATCTAATCTTTTTTGTGTTTTCCTGCGGGCGTGTGAGGGGCCCGTCCCCCCTTCCTTTTCCCACCTTTTGACCGTTTCCCGTCAGGGCAGACCCCAGGGTCCCCTTTGTGACAAATTTTGGGGGCCGCCGGGGGTGAAGGGCTCGGCCCCGGTTCCCCCTCTCGTTTTTGCGGGGTACCTTTTTTTTGTCTGTTTTATAAATGGTTTTGTCAGTTTGCCCCGGGGTTTTTCTGGGTGGTTGGCGGGTGACCTATTGAAGGGGGCCCCCTGGGGGGCCTGAAGGAACAACCGGTGGGACTCGGAGTCGGGTGAGACCAGGGGGTTTACCGCGAAACCCGACCCCTCCTTCCCCCGGGTGCCTTTCGCAGGTACGACCGAAGTCTTTTTCCTTTCGGGTTGGGCCGCTCATCTGCCATTCCCGGGTTTTTTAGTTAGCCCTTTTTTTTTTTTTTTTTTTTTACCCTTTTTATTTAGTACAGGGGGTTTTATCGGAGGGGGTTTGTGCCTTTTTTTTTTTTTCCCCTCCCCGGATTCCGTTTGCCCCGTTGGGGGGGGGGGTTTTTTCCGGCCCCGCCCCACCGGGACGGGGTTGGGGGGCCCTGCTGTGGAGCGCGGTGTTGCCAGAGGGGGGGCAAACCACAAAAGTTTTTTTTTTTTTTTTTTTTTTTTTTTCGGTGACCCCCCCCCGCACTTTTTTCCTGTTGTAGAGCGCGGTGTTGCCAGAGGGGAGCAAACCGGGAAATTGTCCCCCACACCGCACACACACACATATCCCCACCCCCTAAAAATTTTTTGGTTTTTTAAATGGGAAATTGCCCCCCCCTTTTCCCCCGTATTTGATAACTGAAGGGTAAAAGGTGTCCCGGCCCAAAGTCCGGGGCTTGGGGGTAAAGGGGGAGCGGGGGCGAAGAAAAAGGGTATCAAAAAGTTACTGTAGTCCCAAATAATTAAATACCCGTCTTCGACAAAGGTATCTTTCCCACTTATTCCCTGCTGTAGCCATGTCCAGCGAGTACTTTCACTTCTTTTTCGCTAGGGGGTTTTTTCCCGCTGAGACCCCACTGGGACTTTCCCCCGGGAACGCAAAATAGCGAAGCCCAACCCGTGGGCTTCTGTAGATCGCAAAAACCAAAAAACCCCCTATTCTCCCTGCTTTCCCCCCTAAAGGGGTATTTCCCCGGGGGACTTTCCCATGGGAAGGTCAGACCCAAGGGACCCGGTTTAACGGGGCACCTCCCGTGTCGGGAGTGGGAACCCCCCCTCAGGATATCCCCCTCGTCCTTATTTTCGGAGCCGGGGGAGCGTAGTGAAAAGGCCCGCTAGGGAGGGAACCCTACAGGGGAAAAGGGGAAGGGTCCGTAGGGAAAAAGCTAGACAGGAGGGGGCCCCTGGGGCAGAGGGGGACGACAACAGGAGATTAAAGCAAAAGGGCGGAGGGGAAAAACCCGCGCAGAGAGGGGCTGCTCACGTAGGGGGGAGGGCCCCCCCACAGGAGGGGCCCCTTTTTAAGGAAGAACGCCCCCCAGGAGGCCCCTTTTGAAGGAAGAAGCGCCCCACAGGGGGGCCCTTTTTAAGAAGAGGGTGCCAACAGGGAGGGCACGTAGGGAAGAGGGGTGCCCCCGTATGGAAGAAAATAGGGCAAGGGTGGGGCCCCCCGTAGGGAGGAGAGGAACCCAAAAATTTTTTTGCGGGTCTCCCCCCAACTGTAAGTCAGGGGGGTTTAAACCCCAGGCCGGGGATAGAGTTGGGGGCCCAAAGTTAAAGCTTCCCGATTTTAGAAACCCATGAGGACATTGAAATTGTTTCCCGGAACATTTTTACAAGGGTTTCTAGTTCATAAAAAAATTTCTGAAACCCGAAGGCTATGCAAACCTTTTTTTCTGGGTTCTGGGCGCAAGGAGTGGTCTCACCTAAACAAGTTTGGGGTTCTATGCCAAAAAGCAGTTGGGCCCGCGTAAAACGTTCCCCCCTTACCCCCCCGAACGAACGGGGGGAAGTTCCCGGGCCCGAAAAAAAAACACGAGACCTTCCCTGCAGTTTGGGGTGATAGGGTGGCCAAAAAAGCAGGGTAATTTGGGGTCAAATTTTTCCCAAATTTGGGGCTGGAGGAAACTGATCCTCAATTTAACAGCCCCACCAACCCTGGTCCCCCCCAAATTGAGGATCCGGGTTTGGGGAGACAGCCCCCTCCGGATTTCCGGCTGGGGATTCACACCATTTAGGTGTTTTTCTTTAAAAACCCGCAGGGCTTTTGGGCATCGCCCAGAACGGAGAGGGAACCCTCCACAGGATTTAGTGGCAATAATGCGCCGACAACGCTACGGGGTGAACAAGGCAGGCATTCATTTGGGGGTTTAAACGCCCCCACTGGTTTTTTTTTTGGGTCGTTCCCCGGCCACAATTTGGAAAAATTGTCCTAAAAAAAACCGCCCCGGTAGCCCTGGGGGAAAATCCTTTCCCCGCAAACCTCACATCCCGGGTAACGGTTTGGGTTTCCCCCAAGCTTCTGGTGGGAAAAGAGTGTCCTGGGTTTCTTTCTGTTTTGGTTATATCCTTTGGGCCACAAACCCCAGGGATTTTGGGAGCATCAAAAACCTTTGGGGGATAAGGATTTATTTTTTTCCCCGAAGGGGCCCGGGGGGGGCCCCTAGTTATGATGGGGGTGCCCGGGTTTGGGGGCTGGTTTTAAAACCCCCCCCCCCCTTCGTACTTAAACCCCAATCCCACCCCCCTACTTCTGTGGCGAAATGGGCCATCGCGGGGGAGCTCCTCGGGAATTTCCCCCTTTTCGAAAGGGGTACTAACCCCTTCGCAGACGGACGCAGTCATTCCCCTTTTCTACGGAAATTTTTCCGTTTCAGGCGGGTGGGAGTCCCACACGCCCCAAACTAAAAGGGGGAAAAGGAATTGCGTCCCGTTCCCAGCCGATCTCTGACGAGGTTCTTTGGGAAGGGCCGATCCTGCTAGCAATTTTCCCCTTTTTCAGGGCCCGGGACTTGGGTGCCAAAACCCCCCTGCACAAAATGGGAGGGGCCCTCCCGCTCATCTTTCCCGACACCCAAGGGACTTCAAGCTTTCCCCAAGGGATCCTCTTTAAGGGGTTTTTACTCAAGGGAATCGTGTGGCCAAGCACTTGTCGTTCCCCAAAGCTTTAGAAATCTGTTCTCCCCGGGGAGGCCCAAAGATTTTCCCCCAGGGCAGGTCATTAAGGGGCTCCAAGCGGGCTCTCGAGCGAGTTTAAAAAAGACTTCTTTTTTCCAGGGGGGGAACCACCCTTTTGGCCCTTTCTGCCCAGTTGGGGATTCCGCCCACGGAAAAACGCCTAAGGGGCGCTTGAAAGGGGGGTTCCCCAAGGGGAGGGCCAACGGGTTGTGGGGGCCAAACAGCAAGGGGTTTTCGACCGGTGGGACCCATTAAATCCTCCAACCAATCCGGTCAAACCCCTACATTTTGGGAGCGGTAACTCTGCGACCATGCCCAGAGGGTGCCCCGCCTTTGGGGCTATCGATACCCCTACTATTTTTGAGGGTCTCCGGGAGATTTTTGGAAAACCAAATGGGTGCCCCAAAAGAAGTAAAAGGGGGCCCAAGGGTTTTTACTGGGGAGCGGGCATCATCCCTCTCCCTGCTTGGACCGGATCCGGCCATCAAATCCCCTCGTCCATGGGTTTTTGGGGGGTTTGGGAAATGCAGAAATCTTTCGTTTTACTTTCCCCTCATATCAAAGGGGTTTCCCGTAATACGGATGCTTTACTATCTTTGCCGAGCTCCGTAGTTTAAACACCCTTGGAAAACCCTCAGGGGCCAAAATCCCCTCAACCATCCATATCCCCCTTTTTGGCTCTGTTATCAGGTGTAGGAACCCGTTTTTCCCCTTTTTAGTGATGTTAACGGAATGAATTTACCCAAAGGTTTGGAATTTTTACTTTCAAGGTTGGAAGGTTCCCCTTTTGGTTTTTTTGATAATTTTGGGATTATGTAATTTTTCGGGGTGATTCATCGTGGAAGTTTTTTATTGGATTTTTAACGTACCTGTCGATCACAGAGAGGGTTTGGGGGCGGTCCCATTGTTTTTGGGGAAATTTTCACAAGCCCTCAAAAGGTTTAAAAAGGAGCACGTAACTCAGAAAACGAAGCTTAAAGAAGGGGGGTTTGTCACAGTTTGGGCACAGGCCCAAGACGTTTGGGCCCCACTAGGGTGGGCGGAATTAACAATTTGTTTAAAATTTTCGTTGCTGTTGTCGTTAACCGTCCCTTTATTGGGTTGGGGGTGCGGGTTGCACCTTGGGTAGTTCAGGTCAACTTCGGGGGTTTCTTTTTCTCCCCTCTCTCTCTAATTCCCCTGCCCTGCTATTCAACCTGCTTTTTAAGGGGGGCTGGTACCTTTTTTCTCGAACTTGCTGTCTAATTTGGCCTCTCGCTTGTCCCTTTTTTTTCCCGTCGCACGGGTTCCCTTTCTTTTTGTTTGGGGGTATCTCCCCTCCTGTGACTTAAGGGGGGCATGTTGGCCCCCATCGCGAGGGAGGTTTAGGGCCCCCACCGGCGGGAAAGTTCTCTGGGAGCGCCGCTCCGGTCTTGGGTTCTTTTTTCACCCGTAACAACGAGGGTAAAAGTCGGTAAACTTTAATTCCCAAAAGTCGGCCGTAGGAAAGGGACATCACTTCTTCTTTTTTTTCCCGCAAAACCGTGCCTCTGTCCTTTTCCCAAATGGCCCGAGGGCAGAAAGAGTCGTTTAAACCCCCCCTTTTTCTGGGTCACCCACGGGTTTTCTGGAAAAACAAACAGTTTTTGGGGGTTTGTTTGTTTTGGTTTTTTGGTTTTTACCGGCCTTTTTCTTTTCTTTTGCGCAATTTTTTTTTGTTTTTAAAAATTTTAAAAAAAAATATTGTTTGAAAAACCTTTTCTCTGGGTTTAAAAAAATCTTTAAAACCGGCCCATTCAAATTATATCCAAAATTCTTTTTTCTTCCCCGTTTATGCATCTGGGATGGGGGTAAAACGGGGGGGGTGGGGGAGAACCTGGGGAATTTAAAAGGGGTTTGGGAAAATTGCTTGGCTCGCACCCTTTTTGCCCCTGTCACATTCGCCGGACTCCCTTTTTCTTTTTTGGCCCCCGTCGTTTGTGTGTGCAAGGAAAGAGTTTTTTTTTCCCCCGAGTGTGGGGTACCTTAATTTTTCGGCGGGATTCTTTGGGTTTGGGGAATTTTTGGTTTTTTTGAAATTGGCATAAAAAGTGACAAATTTTGCCAATTTAATTTAATTGCAAAAAGTGTTTGGGAGTTATAAAGCGATGGCCCCTGTGGTTTGGTTATTTCCTAAGAAAGGTGAATGTTAAATGTGAGTGAGAGAAGGGTGAAGATAATTCATATTTGTTTTATAACCTGTTGATTTAATGCAGTCTTTTACCTGCATCGTGTGAGAAGACCCTAGTGAACATTCCGGGTTCGATGGGTTTACTGTGTGCGTTTAGTAGACTTCCCCTCGCCCATCATGCGAGTGGCTGTTAAGATTTGACAGCATGGGTCAGACTGTACTGACGGCGGGGTTCCAGTACCCTTCTCCTTCCTCCTTCCTTCTTCCTTCCCTCCCTTTCTCCTCTCCTCCCAGCTACGTTTCCCCCCCCTTTCGGGGGCTTCACCCGGAGTACGGACTGGATGGTGCCACGTGCTGGTTGAGGCCACGCTCTGGCTGAGACCACGGACTGGATGGTGCCACGGGCTGGTTGAGGCCACGCTCTGGCTGAGACCACGGACTGGATGGTGCCACGTGCTGGTTGAGGCCACACCTGGCTGGGATCGCGGACTGGATGGTGCCACGCGCTGGTCGAGGCCACGCCCTGGTCGGGACCGCGGACTGGTAGAGGAGCCCGCCGTCTTGACTGGCCGGCCCTGACCCCCGTCCAGGACCTCCAGTAACAGCGCCACGTTTCCCCCCCCCCCCCCCCCCCCCCCCTCCGGGACACGCTCTTCACTGCCTGCTTGTGAGTCGAGGGTGTCGGCTTTGAGCGACTCCCTGCGAGAACCGACCCGGTTCGGAGCACCTAAGTGCGACAGGGTGCTCCCAGTAGACTTGACAGAGGCAGGGGTGTGGACGCACTCCATGGTGTTAGAAGGGATCGATGCTGGAAATGTTTCTTTATAATTGTGTATATGTCATATGTTTGGAATGCTGTAATTGTGATTGTGTACGTCGTATGGTGAAATGTTTATTTATAATCGTGCATGTTGTGGGTGTTGGAGTGCTTGATTGTGATTGTGCATGTTGTGTGCGTTGGAGTGCTTGATTGTGATTGTGCATGTTGTGTGTGTTGGAATGCTTATTTTGCTGGTGTGAATAAATGGGGTGTTGTAATCGTAATCTTTATTGTGTGGTCTCTTGCGGGCGTGTGAGGTCAGTCACTCCCTTCACTCCCACCTAGACCGATCCTGTCAGGGCAGACCTCCAGGGGTCTGGTCGTGACACACAGTAAACAAACCAAATAAGGAATGTTCGCTAAAGGTCTCCTCACACGAAGCAGGTAAGAGATTACATTAACAGGCTAAAACAAACAAATAGCAATTTATCTTCATCCTTCCCTCACTCACGTTCAACATTTTCCTTTCTTAGAACTGAACTAATACAGCAACCATTGCTTTATAACTGCCACCACAATTGCAAATAATCATAATTCAATGCACGATTATCCCCACATTTTATAGTAACATTTCAAAAATAACAATTCTCCAACCACGCATCCAAATGACTAATCACGCGTACGCACACTCGCAAACACAAAACACTCGTTCCCTTGCAAACACAAACAGACGGTGGCCGAAGAATAAGAGACCGTCGATTGTGACAGGGAGGACGAGCGAGACCAAGCAAGTCCCAACCCTAAATCACCAGGTTCTCCCCCATCCCCACCGACTAACCGCATCACAGATGCATTGAAAGGAAAAGAATTTTGGATATAAATTTTGAATGGCGAGGTTAAAAGTTGAATTAACCAGAAAAAGTGGTCTCAAACAATATTTCTTTTATAATTTTGAAAACAAAAGGAAATTGCGCAAAAGAGAAGAATTAGCCGGCTAACAAAAAAAACAATCAAACCACGAAACTGATGCTTACTAGCTACCCGTGGGTGACCCAAAAGTGGCGGGTCAAGTGACTCTCTGCCCTCTGTCCAGTCGAGAGGACCAGCAGAGCAGATGCGGAAAAGATGACGTGACGTCCCTCCCCTACGGGCCGACTGCAGGAATGAAGGTACAGACCGTACCTTCGACGATGTGGTATAGAACCAGAACCGAGCGGGCGCTCCCAGGGACATCTTCCGCTCGAGTGAAGAGAAAACCTCCCTAACCGATGGCAGCCAACATGCCACCCTACGTCACAGAGTGAGAATACCTCAAGCTAAGAGGAATGCTGCACGTGCGGCAGGTAAAAAGACAGGTGAGGAGGCCGATAGAGACAGCCTGTTAAAGAGAAAGGTACCAGCCACCCATGAACCTGCAGGATGAATTGCACGGACAGTGAAATTAGAGAGAGAGAGAGAGAAAGTAAACCTAACCTGAGCTGAACTACATTAAGGTGGCAACCACACCACAAGCGACATTAAGGGACTGATACACGACAACAACAACAATAAATAAATGAATAATTCCACCACCCTAGATGGGCCAATCGTCATAGGCCTCGTGACACTAGCATTGTTAATGAAATTGTAGCATGCATAGTATTTTGTCACAAAGTGTAGCAGCATAGCATTGTTAATGAAATTGTAGCATGCATAGCATTTTGTCACAAAGTGTAGCAGCATAGCATTGTTAATGAAATTGTAGCATGCCTAGTATTTTGTCACAAAGTGTAGCAGCATAGCATTGTTAATGAAATTGTAGCATGCATAGCATTTTGTCACAGAGTGTAGCAGCGTAGCATTGTTAATGAAACTGTAGCATGCACAGCATTTGTCACAAAGCGAAGCGTTGTTAAGTCTTTTCATCCCTACAACCCGGTTTTCCTGTTTGCAGAAATCCTACCCTTCCTTCCGGCAGCCTGGAAAACCGGGCAGCACAAAATCCCTCCTTTCCTTCCTGCAGCCTGGAAAATTGGTTCTCGCTTAGTTTTGAGCTTCGCGCGAGTCTCATCATCGGTACATGTCATCGGGTTGCTCGCAAGGCAGTGTTAATGAATAGAATGAATGCCAGATGGCCCCTACAGCGTGGGAAAGTGGTCGCTGCTCTATTCTGGCTGGTTTGCTACTGCATACGTGGCAGTTCTCACTTTACTCTTCTTTTTTTTGGACCTAAATCCAGGAATGAAGGGAATACTCGTATTATAAGAATCTAGGAACAAGAGAAAGTAAAGGTTCATAGAAAAGTAGGAATGAAAGAGTTAATGAATTGTAGCATGCATAGCATTTGTCACAAAGTAGTAGCAGCGTAGCATTGTTAATGAAATTGTAGCATGCATAGCATTTGTCACAAAGCCTAGCATTGTTAATGAAATTGTAGCATGCATAGCATTTGTCACAAAGTATAACAGCATAGCACTGTTAAATGAAATTGTAGCATGCATAGCATTTGTCACAAAGCCTAGCATTGCTAATGAAATTGTAGCATGCATAGCATTTGTCACAAAGCCTAGCATTGTTAATGAAATTGTAGCATGCATAGCATTTCTCACAAAGTGTAGCAGCGTAGCATTGTTAATGAAATGTAGCATGCATAGCATTTGTCACAAAGCCTAGCATTGTTAATGAAATTGTAGCATGCATAGCATTTGTCACAAAGTATAATAGCATAGCACTGTTAATGAAATTTTAGCATGCATAGCATTTGTCACAAAGCCTAGCATTGTTAATGAAATTGTAGCATGCATAGCATTTGTCACAAAGCCTAGCATTGTTAATGAAATTGTAGCATGCATAGCATTTGTCACAAAGTGTAGCTGCGTAGCATTGTTAATGAAATTGTAGCATGCATAGCATTTGTCACAAAGCGTAGCACTGTTAATGAAATTGTAGCATGCATAGCATTTGTTACAAAGCGTAGCATTGTTAATGAAATTGTAGCATGCATAGCATTTGTCACAAAGTGTAGCATTGTTAATGAAATTGTAGCATGCATAGCATTTGTCACAAAGTGTAGCTGCGTAGCATTGTTAAAGAAATTTGTAGCATGCATAGCATTTGTCACAAAGCGTAGCATTGTTAATGAAACTGTAGCATAAGATAAGATAATGTTGCTTATAGCCCAGCCGACCGCAAAGGGCCACATCAGGGCTGTCACCACGTTAAAAACTGTAGCATGCTATGCCCAAAACATAGCACTTGGTAGCTTTGGTGGATCCCTCCTTTAAACCCAGTCTGTACCACAGAAGTAGGTATGATCTTTGGGCCATATACCGCCTTTCCAACAACTGTTGTTCTGCAGTGGTCCTATAATCTTGCAGACAGACAGCCAGCCCACCAATGGACATGGGTAACAATTTCTTCGGTGCAGGTAACAATGCCAAGCACTAGGGATGAGAAGAAACAGTCCTGAGATAACCCATGCAGTCTGGTTGGCAATAACGGCATCAATGCTGAGAAGAGAAATGTACAAGCCCAGCAGAGTCTCTGGCACCCTTCACCCTCTTGTTTTAGATTACTTTGGGTCTCTTTACATCATACTGGAAGCAAAGAATGAAGGATTAAAGTGACCAAAACACCTCTGTCCTGTTGAACATGACTACTCTCAGGTTCTCCTCCAGAAATGCCTACCCTAGCTGTGATGGGGAAGGCTTTGGTGATGTTCATGTCTTCCCACAGTGAGATCAACTTACATATTCTAGAAGAGCAAGGAAGAAGAAAAGAGACAAGAGAATTAAAAAAAACCCAGCCTAGCCCCCATGGCGAAGTGGTTAGAATCACAGACTGCAGACAGGAGGCCGTGGGTTTGTTTTTGATCAGAGCAATTTAAATTTATGGGATTTTTTCTGCCCCGACTGACTCCTTCCCAGTGCTGAGTTTGTTAGGGGCACAACTGGGAAGACTTGGATCACACAGTCGAGTTTCATCCACTTAATGAATGCATCTCTGACAGTGTTGCTCACATGTCTGTGTCTCTCAAGCCTAGACTGCAGGCCTGTCATGCAGACTCAGACCAAAAAGGAAAATCTTTAGCATCACCTTCATCATCCTCATCTCATCGACCGCCATTACAAAAAAAAAAAAAACCCTCAAATTCTGTGGCCCTTTGTGCCCTGTCTCTCATGGTGACCTCAGTTTCATTCTGTGGCCCTTTGTGCCCTGTCTCTCATGGTGACCTCAGTTTCAATGCCGCTCCACCATGTCTGTGGCCTTGGCTTGATTCTGCTGGCTCACCCATGTCAGCAAATTCATTGGGGATTGTTGCTGGACAGACATGGTGGCGCCCTCTGGAGGGAAAGCTCATTCATGCGGGCTCTGCAACTAAGTGTTGTCAGAATGAGGCTTCACAGGTGGTGTCTTGTGTATGTTGGATCAGAACAGGCACCACTGAACACCAGAGAAGTGCCTTGGCAAGTGCAGTGTCTCCTCTGGTGGGTTGCCTCATGACGACTTGACAGTCACTGCTCCCTTGGATTGCTCTACTGGAACTGTAGTGGGCAGGGCCTGGCTTGTGGACAAGGGTTGGAACAATCAGTGGGTGCAATGCTACTAAGGTGGCACAGAAGACCGGACAGCAAAAAAACCCAAACCCAACCCAAACCAAAACAAAATGGCAGGTACCTGTGTAGCCACGTGGCACAATGCGTACCATGGGCATGACATCAGACGACAGCGACACCTGCTTGAAGCCCATGCTGCGGGCGATCTCACCCACTGTTGCTCATGATCAGGGCACCTGAGGACAAATCATCACTACCTGCTCAGTACTACACAATTTCATTGTAAAAGACAGGTTTCGCTACAGGTGTACAAACAGGGTCTGTGACCCAGTCCCAAAGGTTTTTACAAACTGGATGAATTGTTGATACCAACATAACATTCATATCCCTGTATAGAAAAGACAGAAATATCAAAGTTCACACATGATGGTTTCCATGTCAGCTTCTTTCCATCAAACCCACTTCATCTTCATTTCAAACATGATGAAAGTTGCCTGATAGGGCAGAAGGTCACAGTTCATCTTCATTTCAAACATGATGAAAGTTCCTGATAGGCAAAAGGTCAGAGTTCATCTTCATTTCAAATATGATGAAAGTTTACCTGATAGGGCAGAAGGTCAGAGTTCATCTTCATTTCAAAATGATGAAAGTACCCTGATAGGGCAGAAGGTCAGAGTTCATCTTCATTTCAAACATGATGAAAGTGCCTGATAGGGCAGAAGGTCAGAGTTCATCTTCATTTCAAACATGATGAAAGTTGCCTGATAGGGCAGAAGGTCAGAGTTCATCTTCATTTCAAACATGATGAAAGGTCGGACAGGGGAAATTTTTCAAATTCTGTTCGGCCATTGTTTCTGTTTGCATGCACCAAACATAGTAACTTCACCTGGCTGGTTCGACAGAAATTGTGACATTCTACTACCTCTTTGGTCTGAAGCCTCGTCAGAGTGTGACCTGTGAGCAACCCAATCTGCCCGTCTCCCATCAACAGTTAACTGCTGGTCCATCAGACTCTGCTTGTCAAAGCTGACCCTACATTGTTCTCTTAGCCATTATTTGGGAAGGCCTGAGTGTTAAGATGCAGTGTTTGAGGTGCATGCAGTTGTGCAAGAGTTGGTCATTTGCAGGCAGCTAAAAAACTAAACAAAAAAACATTGACATCTTTTCAGCTCTTACTGTGTGTGACAATGAGTGGCAGTAATAGAGGTCTGCTTGTCTGGGCATTTTAACTCTCCTACTACCAGTTTTCAGCTCTTACTGTGTGTGACAATGAGTGGCAGTAATAGAGGTCTGCTTGTTTGGGCATTTTAACTCTCCTACTACCAAGGTTTTCTGCTGCTTACTTCTAGTTGGAAACCAAGTAATTCTTTAACGTTTGTGAAAATTTTCACTTCCTTTCATTAAATTTTTTTTTTTAAACAATTTTGTTTTTTAACACAGAGTTATACATAAATCTGCATGAAATTTGTGTTCATGTGCAGACATGAATGAATAAAAGTCTGAAATGAAAATAAATTGATATGAGTTTTCTAATGTTGTCTATTTCAAAATCTCTCAGCCAATGATCAAAATCATACGCACACACAGATGGATCCTGTTACATTATCTTCGTCCTCAGAATCACTCAAAAGACTCCGTAATCAACATTAGCTTCGAAGGTCTGCCACTTCACGATTTTTTTAATGCTTGAAGTTCACCTCACAAATTTCTTCAGCAGTAAAACCCTGAAAGGTTTCATGTCGCTGTCTCCGTCTTGTAGGAGCTCTCGCCAGAAGTCTTCATTCGGTTCCATTGCAAAAATTGGTAAAAAATATGACCTTTTCTTCGGTTCAAACCAAAACAATCCGCCATGTGCAAAGCCAGTCCATCCGGAATCGACTGTGCATGCGTGTATTAACGGAAAGTGTGATGTAAGTCGCAAAAGAAGGGATGGAAGGGAGAGACCGGAATGGCCGCAGGCCTCGGCGGTTGTGCCCACCCACGTTCCTGTGCATAGCAGAGATCGTCGGCGGTTCTGCCCACCGACGCAGTAGGAGAGTTAACATGTATATCATTCTCTTTTGAACTCAACTGCAATCCTGATGTGCCTTCATGGTCCCCTAGGTTACAAACATTTCAGCTCGACTTTCAACACTGAAAGCATGACATCTTTTGAAGAAAGAAACATCTCACAAAAGCTTGAACAAAGGTGAATATTTGATTTTCACCAGTTTTCTCCATTTCTTAATAATATATGTGAAAAACCTTGGAATGTCCTGTTCGAAAACAAAACAAAACCAAAAAAAAAATCCTTTTTCCCTTCAAATGAGATTCTTTTCTCTCAAGGGGGGGAATTACAATCAGGTCCTGGAAATCAAATGCAATATCTAATCAGTAAGGAAACAGAACGTCCTCATTTAAGTGTAATAATAATATGACAAAAATAAATTCTAATAAAAAGCCATTAAACAAAAATGACATAAAAATAGATGGGTGAACTCCTAGTGTTTAGATCTAGATCTAGAACACACACACACACACACACACACACACACACACACACACACACACACACACACACACACACACATACTGAGAGAGAGAAAGAGAGAGAGAGTAAGAGACTGAGTCATCAGTCCAGGTGAGCAGAGAAGTAACAGATGGTGAACACATAACTGGCAAACTTTTCTTTCACAGATGGCTGTAGTGCACGCATATAAAACCAAAAATGATGCCCATCATCTATCACATTTCTACAGAATACAAGGTGTCTATTTTCATTACTAGTATTGAATCTGTCTATAAAAGTTATTGAAAAGAGAGAGAGAGAGAGAGGGAGGAGAGAGAAAGACACACACGCAACAGACAGACAGAGACAGACAGACAGGCAGACTGACAGACAAACAGACAGGAAGGCAGGCAGGCAGAGAGAAAGAGATAGAGGCAGACAGGCAGGCAGACAGGTTTGCAGACAGAGAGAGAGAGAGAGAGAGAGAGAGAGAGAGAAGAGAGAGAGAGAAGAGAGAGAGAGAGAGAGAGACAGACAGACAAACCGACAGATAGACAGACAGAGAGAGAGAGAGAGTGAGAGAGAGAGAGATGGACAGACTGACAGACAGGCAGACAAACAGACGGAGAGAAACAGACAGAGAGACAGAGTGAAAGAGAGAGGAGAGAGAGAGAGAGAGAGAGAGAGAGAGAGAGAGAGAGAGAGAGAGAGAGAGACAGAGAGAGAGAGAGAGAGAGAGAGAGAGAGAGAGAGAGAGAGAGAGAGAGAGAGAGAGGGCAGTGACAAAGACGTAGGGGGCAAAGACATCTTCCAGTCATTTGGCCTTTCTGACTCACGTGTAAGCGTGCATGAGCACAACCGCCAGGCTATGGATTCCCTGCTCCAGGACTTTCTGTAGATCTGCTCTCAACTTGCTCTCATTCACTTTCTGCCATTCTTCAAGCTGTGACAGATTTGAACAATAGTGACCGAAACATGATGAAGAAAGGGGGGGAAAGTCAGATAGAAAGGAGAAAAGCTGAATAGCTGCGTAGGTCACAAACACTGTGAGTGCCTCTGTGTGTGTGTGTGTGTGTGTGTGTGTGTGTGTGTGTGTGTGTGTGTGTGTGTGTGTGTGTGTGTGTGTGTGTGATTTAGTGAGTGAGTGTGTGCATGTGTGTGAGTGTGAGTGTGTGTGTGAGTGAGTGTGTGTGAGTGTGTGTGTGTGTGTCGTGCGTGCGTGCGTGCATGCGTGCGTGCGTGCGTGCGTGCATGCGAGCGTGTGTGTGTGTGTGTGTGTGTGTGTGTGTGTTGAGTAAGTGTGTGTCTGTGTGTGTGTGTGTGTGTGTGTGTGTGTGTGTGTGTGTGTTTTGTGTGTGTGTGAAGTCAAGTCAAGTCAAGTCAAAATTATCTTTATTGAGGGTTAAAGAATAAGCTTTCCAGCTTTTTCACATCCTGCCCTCATAAACAAGAAAGAAACTAATTAAACATATAACCACAAGCTCAAAAAACATTTTTAAAACACACAATTTCTTTCATGCAAATACATAACTCTCATATGAAATCTGAAACAATAATGAAACTATTATTATTATTATTAGTGTGTGTGTGTGTGTGTGTGTGTGTGTGTGTGTGTGTGTGTGTGTGTGTGTGTGTGTGTGTGTGTGTGTTTGTGCGTGCGTGCGTGTGTGTGTGTGAGTGATTGTGACTGTGCCTGCATATGCATGTGCATATGTGTATATGTGTGTATGTATTTGTGAGCCTGTGCACACATGTGTGCATGCTCCTGTGCACGAGAGCAAGTCATCATCAT
>CM031609.1:84433093-84444854 GCA_018398815.1 Conus ventricosus
CAGGACTGGTTTTCCTCATAGATCTGGAATGACACAACAGGGACTGATTTTCCCCAGAGACCTGTAATGACACAACAGGGACTGGTTTTCCCCAGAGACCTGTAATGACACAACAGGGACTGGTTTTCCCCAGAGACCTGTAATGACACAACAGGACTGGTTTTCCCCCAGAGACCTGTAATGACACAACAGGGACTGTTTTCCCCCAGAGACCTGTAATGACACAACAGGGACTGGTTTTCCTCAGAGACCTGTAATGACACAACAGGGACTGGTTTTCCCCAGAGACATGTAATGACACAACAGGGACTGGTTTTCCCCAAGACCTGTAATGACACAACAGGGACTGGTTTTCCCCAGAGACCTGTAATGACACAACAGGACTGGTTTTCCCCAGAGACCTGTAATGACACAACAGGGACTGGTTTTCCCCAGAGACCTGTAATGACACAACAGGGACTGGTTTTCCCCAGAGACCTGTAATGACTGAACAGGGACTGGTTTTCCCCAGAGACCTGTAATGACACAACAGGGACTGGTTTTTCCCCAGAGACCTGTAATGACTGAACAGGGACTGGTTTTCCCCAGAGACCTGTAATGACACAACAGGGACTGGTTTTCCCCCCGAGACCTGTAATGACACAACAGGGACTGGTTTTCCCCCAGAGACCTGTAATGACACAACAGGACTGGTTTTCCCCAGAGACCTGTAATGACACAACAGGGACTGGTTTTCCCCAGAGACCTGTAATGACACAACAGGGACTGGTTTTCCTCAGAGACCTGCAATGACACAACACGGGACTGGTTTTCTCCAGAGACCTGTAATGACACAACAGGACTGGTTTTCGCCAGAGACCTGTAATGACACAACAGGGACTGGTTTTCCTCAGAGACCTGTAATGACACAACAGGGACTGGTTTTCCTCAGAGACCTGTAATGACACAACAGGGACTGGTTTCCCCAGAGACCTGTAATGACACAACAGGGACTGTTTTCCCCAGAGACCTGTAATGACACAACAGGGACTGGTTTTTCCCCAGAGACCTGTAATGACACAACAGGGACTGGTTTTTCCCCAGAGACCTGTAATGACACAACAGGGACTGGTTTTCCCCAGAGACCTGTAATGACACAACAGGACTGGTTTTCCCCCAGAGACCTGTAATGACTGAACAGGGACTGGTTTTTCCCCAGAGACCTGTAATGACACAACAGGGACTGGTTTTCCCCCAGAGACCTGGAATGACACAACAGGGACTGGTTTTCCCCAAGACCTGGAATGACACAACAGGACTGGTTTTCCTCATAGATCTGGAATGACAAAACAGGGACTGGTTTTCCCCAGAGACCTGTAATGACACAACAGGGACTGGTTTTCCCCAGAGACCTGTAATGACACAACAGGGACTGGTTTTCCCCAGAGACCTGTAATGACACAACAGGGACTGTTTTCCCCAGAGATCTGTAATGACACAACAGGGACTGGTTTTCCCCAGAGACCTGTAATGACACAACAGGGACTGGTTTTCCCCAGAGACCTGTAATGACTGAACAGGGACTGGTTTTCCCCAGAGACCTGTAATGACACAACAGGGACTGTTTTCCCCCAGAGACCTGGAATGACACAACAGGACTGGTTTTCCCCAGAGACCTGGAATGACACAACAGGGACTGGTTTTCCTCATAGATCTGGAATGACACAACAGGGACTGATTTTCCCCAGAGACCTGTAATGACACAACAGGGACTGTTTTCCTCAGAGACCTGTAATGACACAACAGGGACTGGTTTTCCCCAGAGACCTGTAATGACACAACAGGGACTGGTTTTTCCCAGAGACCTGTAATGACACAACAGGGACTGGTTTTCCCCAGAGACCTGTAATGACACAACAGGGACTGGTTTTCCCCAGAGACCTGTAATGACACAACAGGGACTGGTTTTCCCCAGAGACCTGGAATGACACAACAGGGACTGGTTTTCCCAGAGACCTGTAATGACACAACAGCGACTGTTTTCCCCAGAGACCTGTAATGACACAACAGGGACTGTTTTCCCCAGAGACCTGTAATGACACAACAGGGACTGGTTTTTCCCCAGAGACCTGGAATGACACAACAGGGACTGGTTTTTCCCCAGAGACCTGGAATGACAACAACAGGGACTGTTTTCCTCATAGATCTGGAATGACACAACAGGGACTGGTTTTCCACCAGAGACCTGTAATGACACAACAGGGACTGGTTTTCCCCAGAGACCTGTAATGGCACAACAGGGACTGGTTTTCCTCAGAGACCTGTAATGACACAACAGGGACTGGTTTTTCCCCAGAGACATGTAATGACACAACAGGGACTGGTTTTCCACAGAGACCTGTAATGACACAACAGGGACTGGTTTTCCCAAGAGACCTGTAATGACACAACAGGGACTGGTTTTTCCCCAGAGACCTGCATTGACACAACAGGGACTGGTTTTCCCCAGAGACCTGTAAAGACACAACAGGGACTGGTTTTCCCCAGAGACCTGTAATGACACAACAGGGACTGGTTTTCCCCAGAGACCTGTAATGACACAACAGGGACTGGTTTTCCCCAGAGACCTGGAATGACACAACAGGGACTGGTTTTTCCCCAGAGACCTGGAATGACACAACAGGGACTGGTTTTCCTCAGAGACCTGTAATGACACAACAGGGACTGTGTTTTCCCCAGAGACCTGGAATGACACAACAGGGACTGGTTTTCCCCAGACCTGTAATGACACAACAGGGACTGGTTTTCCTCAGAGACCTGAAATGACACAACAGGGACTGGTTTTCCTCAGAGACCTGTAATGACACAACAGGGACTGGTTTTCCCCAGAGACCTGTAATGACACAACAGGGACTGGTTTTCCCCAGAGACCTGTAATGACACAACAGGGACTGGTTTTCCTCAGAGACCTGTAATGACACAACAGGGACTGGTTTTCCTCAGAGACCTGTAATGACACAACAGGGACTGGTTTTCCCCAGAGACCTGTAATGACACAACAGGGACTGGTTTTCCCCAGAGACCTGTAATGACACAACAGGGACTGGTTTTTCCCCAGAGACCTGTAATGACACAACAGGGACTGGTTTTCCCCAGAGACCTGTAATGACACAACAGGGACTGGTTTTCCCCAGAGACCTGTAATGACACAACAGGGACTGGTTTTTCCCCAGAGACCTGTAATGACACAACAGGGACTGGTTTTCCCCAGAGACCTGTAATGACACAACAGGGACTGGTTTTCCCCAGAGACCTGGAATGACACAACAGGACTGGTTTTCCCCAGAGACCTGTAATGACACAACAGGGACTGGTTTTCCCCAGAGACCTGTAATGACACAACAGGGACTGGTTTTCCTCAGAGACCTGTAATGACACAACAGGGACTGGTTTTCCTCAGAGACCTGTAATGACACAACAGGGACTGGTTTTCCCCAGAGACCTGTAATGACACAACAGGACTGGTTTTTCCCCAGACACCTGGACTGGTTTTTCCCCAGAGACCTGTAATGACACAACAGCGACTGGTTTTTCCCCAGACACCTGGGACTGGTTTTCCCCCAGAGACCTGTAATGACACAACAGGACTGGTTTTCCCCAGACACCTGGGACTGGTTTTCCGCAGAGACCGTAATGACACAACAGGGACTGGTTTTCCCCAGAGACCTGTAATGACACAACAGGGAGCCAGCTGTCCTGTCATGAACTGATCAACACTTCCACTCCAATCTTTCCCTCTCCTCCTCCCTTACTCCTCTTGCCTCTCCCCTCTTCCTCTTCTCTCCCATCCCCTCCACCTCTTCCTCCCCCCTCTTTCCTCTACCTTCCATCCCTCCCTTTCTCCCCCTCTTCCTCCCATACTCTCCACCTCTTCCTCTACCTTTCATCCCTCCCTTTCTCCCCTCTTCCTCTTCCTTTCATCCCTCCCCCTCTCCCCTCTTCCTCTTTCCTCCCATCTCCTCCCCCTTCCATCCCTCCCTCAACCTCTTCCTTCCCATCCCCTCCCCCTCTTCCCTCCCATCCCCTTCCCCTCTTCCTCTACCTCTTCCTTCTATCCCTCCCCCTCTCCCTCCCCTCCCCCTCTTCCTCTTCCTCTCATCCCCTCCCCCTCCTCTTCCTGCCCATCCCCTCCCCCTCCTCTTTCTGCCCATCCCCTCCCCCTCCCCATCCCCCTCCCCCTCTTCCCTCCCATCCCCTCCCCCTCCTCTTCCCTCTCATCCCCTCCCCCTCCTCTTCCTGCCCATCCCCTCCCCCCTCCCTCTTCCTGCCCATCCCCTCCCCCTCCCATCCCCTCCCCCTCTTCCCTCCCATCCCCTCCCCCTCCTCTTCCTGCCCATCCCCTCCCCCTCTTCCTCTTCCTGCCCATCCCCTCCCCCTCTTCCCTCCCATCCCCTCCCCCTCTTCCTCCCATCCCCTCCCTCTACCTCTTCCCTCCCATCCCCTCCCCCTCCTCTTCCTGCCCATCCCTCCCCCCTCCTCTTCCTGCCCATCCCCTCCCCCTCTCCCTCCCATCCCTCCCCCTCTTCCCTCCCATCCCCTCCCCCTCCTCTTCCTGCCCATCCCCTCCCCCTCCTTTTCCCTTTCCCATCCCCTCCCCCTCCTTCTTGCCCATCCCCCCCCCCTCCCACCCCTCCCCCTCTTCCCTCCCATCCCCTCCCCCTCCTCTTCCCTCTCATCCCCTCCCCCTCCCTTCCTGCCCATCCCCTCCCCCCCCCCCTTCCTGCCCATCCCTCCCCCTCCCATCCCCTCCCCCTCTTCCTCCCATCCCTCCCCCTCCTCTTCCGCCCATCCCCCCCCCCCTCTTCCCTCCCATCCCCTCCCCCTCTTCCCTCCCATCCCCTCCCCTACCTCTTCCCTCCCACCCCCCCCCTCCTTCTTCCTGCCCATCCCCTCCCCCCCCTTTCTTCCTGCCCATCCCCTCCCCCCCTCTTCCTGCCCATCCCCCCCCTCACCTTTTTCCCCCCCCCTCCCCCTCTTCCCTCCCCTCCCCCTCCCCCTTCCTACCCCCTCCCCCTCTTCCCTCCCCCTCTTCCCTCCCCCTCTCCCCTCTCTCCCCTCCCCCTCTTCCCTCCCATCCCCTCCCCCTCTTCCCTCCCTCCCCTCCCCCTCTTCCCGTCCATCCCCTCCCCCTCTTCCCTCCCCCTCTTCCCCTCCCATCCCCTCCCCCTCTTCCCTCCCATCCCCTCCCCCTCTTCCCTCCCATCCCCCCCCTCTTCCCTCCCCCCTCTTCCCCCCATCCCCCCCCCTCTTCCCTCCCATCCCCTCCCCCTCTTCCCGTCCACCCCTCCCCCTCTTCCTCCCCCTCTTCCCTCCCATCCCCTCCCCCTCTTCCCTCCCACCCCCTCCCCCTCTTCCCTCCCATCCCCTCCCCCTTTCTCCCTCCCTCCCCCCCCCTCTTTCCCCTCCATCCCCTCCCCCTCTTCCCTCCCATCCCCTCCCCCTCTTCCCCCCCCTCTTCCCCCCCCCTTCCCTCCCATCCCCTCCCCCTCTTCCCTCCCATCCCCTCCCCCTTTTCCTCCCATCTCCCCCCCCTCTTCCCGTCCATCCCCTCCCCCTCTTCCCTCCCATCCCCCCCCCTCTAACCTTTTCCCCCTCCCATCCCCCCCCCCCTTCCCGTCCACCCCCTCCCCCTCTTCCCTCCTCCCCTCCCCCCTCCCCTCCCCTCTTCCCCCCATCCCCTCCCCCTCTTCCCTCCCACCCCTCCCTCTACTCTTCCTCCCATCCCCTCCCCTCTTCCCTCCCATCCCCTCTACCTCTTCCCACCCATCCCCTCTACTTTTTCCCACCCATCCCCCTCCCCCTCTTCCCTCCCATCCCCTCCCCCTCTTCCCGTCCATCCCCTCCCCCTCTTTCCTCTCCCTCCCATCCCCTCTACCTCTTCCCACCCATCCCCTCCCCCTCTTCCCTCCCATCCCCTCCCCCCTCTTCCCGCCCCATCCCCTCCCCCTCTCCCGTCCATCCCCTCCCCTTTTTCCCTCTCATCCCCCTCCCCCTCTTCCCTCCATCCCCTCCCCTCTTCCCTCCCACCCCTCCCCCCTTTTTTCCCTCCATCCCCTCCCCCCTTTCCCCGTCCATCCCCTCCCCCCTTCCCGTCCATCCCCTCCCCCTTTTCCCCCTCCCATCCCCTCCCCCCCTCTTCCCTCCCATCCCCCCCCCTCTTCCCTCCCATCCCCTCCCCCTCTCCCTCCCTTTCCCCTCCCCCTTTTCCCTCCCTCCCCTCCCCCTCTTCCCGTCCATCCCCTCCCCCTCTTCCCTCCCATCCCCTCCCCCTCTTCCCTCCCACCCCTCCCCCTCTTCCCCGTCCATCCCCTCCCCCTCTTCCTCCCCTCCCCTCCCCCTCTTCCTCCCATCCCCTCCCACCCTCTCTGCCCATCCCCTCCCCCTCTTCCCTCCATCCCCTCCCCTACCCTCCCTCCCACTCCCCCCCTTTTCCCCTCCCACCCCCTCCCCTCTTCCCCCCCATCCCCTCCCCTCTTCCCTCCCCTCCCCTCCCCCTCTTCCCGTCCATCCCCCCCCCTCAAACCTCTTCCTGCCCTCCCTCCCCCTCTTCCTCCCCTCCCCTCCCCCTCTTCCCGTCCATCCCCTCCCCTACACTCCCTCCCATCCTCCCCCCCCCTCTTCCAACATCCCCTCCCCCTCTCCCACCCATCCCCTCCCTCTACCTCTTCCTGCCCATCCCCTCCCCTCTTCCCTCCCATCCCCTCCCCCTCTTCCCTCCCCCTCTTCCCTCCCATCCCCTCCCTCTACCTCTTCCCACCCATCCCCTCCCTCTACCTCTTCCCTCCCATCCCCTCCCCCTCTTCCCCCCCCATCCCCTCCCCCTTTTTCCCGTCCATCCCCTCCCTCTACCTCTTCCCTCCCATCCCCTCCCCTACCTCTTCCCTCCCATCTCCCCCCCCCCCCCTCTTCCCACCCATCCCCTCCCTCTACCTTTTCCCCTCCCATCTCCCCCCCCCTCTTCCCACCCATCCCCTCCCCCCTTCCCTCCCATCCCCTCCCTCACCTCTTCCCTCCCATCCCCTCCCTCTACCTCTTCCCTCCCATCTCCCCCCCCCTCTTCCCACCCATCCCCTCCCCCTCTTCCCTCCCATCCCCTCCCTCTACCTCTTCCCTCCCATCCCCTCCCTCTACCTCTTCCCTCCCATCTCCCCCCCCCCCTCTTCCCACCCATCCCCTCCCCCTCTTCCCTCCCATCCCCTCCCCTCTACCTCTTCCCCCATCTCCCTCCCCCCCCCTCTTCCCACCCACCCCTCCCCCTCTTCCCGTCCATCCCCTCCCTCTACCTCTTTCCCTCCCATCTCCCCCCCCCTCTTCCCACCCATCCCCTCCCCCTCTTCCCTCCCATCCCCTCCCTCTACCTCTTCCCTCCCACCCCCCCCCCCCCTCTTCCCCCCCAAACCCCCCCCCCCCTCTTCCCCGTCCATCCCCGCCCCCTACCTCTTCCCTCCCATCTCCCCCCCCCTCTTCCCACCCATCCCCTCCCCCTCTTCCCCCCACCCCTCCCTCTACCTCTTCCCTCCCATCCCCTCCCTCTACCTCTTCCCTCCCATCTCCCCCCCCCTCTTCCCACCCATCCCCTACCCCTCTTCCCTCCCATCCCCTCCCCAAACCTCTTCCCTCCCATCCCCTCCCTCTACCTCTTCCCTCCTATCCCCCCCCCCCTCTTCCCACCCATCCCCTCCCCCTCTTCCCTCCCATCCCCTCCCTCTACCTCTTCCCTCCCATCCCTCCCTCTACCTCTTCCCTCCCTCTCCCCCCCCCCTCTTCCCCACCCATCCCCTCCCCCCTCTTCCCTCCCACCCCCTCCCCTCTCTTCCCGTCCATCCCCTCCCCCTCTTCCCACCCATCCCCTCCCCCTCTTCCCTCCCATCCCCCCCCTCTTCCCGTCCATCCCCTCCCCCTTTTCCCTCCATCCCCTCCCTCTACCTCTTCCTGCCCATCCCCTCCCCCCCCTTCCCTCCCATCCCCTCCCCTCTTCCCGTCCATTCCCTCCCTCTACCTCTTCCCCCCATCCCCTCCCCCTCTTCCCGTCCATCCTCCCTCTACCTCTTCCCTCCCATCTCCCCCCCCCTCTTCCCACCCATCCCCTCCCCCTCTTCCCTCCCATCCCCTCCCCCTCTTCCCACCCATCCCCTCCCCCTCTTCCCTCCCATCCCCTCCCCCCTTTCCCTTCCATCCCCTCCCCCTTTTCCCCTTTCCCCATCCCTCCCTCTACCTCCCCCCTTCCATCCCCCCCCCCTTTCCCCCCATATACCCCTCATCCTTTCACTCCTCTTTTTTTCATTTTTTTCTTTTGTCATCTTTAAAAAATTTTGGTCTAATCCCCCATAATTTCCAATTCTGAGATTATAACCCTTGGCATGAGCATTTCAGCACATGATTGTTTGAAAAATTGGCAAAAAGCCAGTCATACACATTCATCCTTAACCAAAAAGCATGCAAACAAAACGGGGAACTCTTGATACTCCCCCTTAACTGCAAATAACAAACCAAAAAATAAAAAAAAGAAAAGTTTTCTTGCATAAAATCTTGCCCGGGCCGGGGCCCAAAAAGCCCTCATCTCACCACACACACACACAGACACAACACACACACACACCCAAAACACACACAAACACACACAACACACACACACACAAAAAACACACACACTTACACACACACAACACAACCAAACCCAAACAACCAATCCACCTTGAGGCCAAAACCCCAAGAAAGAAATCCAGAGGCACTCCGCAGGGGGCAGACCCCGCCAATGCCGAATGGATTCTGGATCTGACCTTTTGACACCGATCTGCATCACTCACCACAAAAAACTCAAGGGTTCCCCTCACGCCCCATTAAATCTTTTTTACCCATTTTCACTGAAACGGGTTCATACATTTTGTGTATCCTTGCTGAACAAATCCAACACTCCCTTTAACCTTCACTTAGTTCAGGGTATTATATACCCCAGTCAGATTTCACTTCAAAACTGAGAGATTTTTTTAATTTATTTTAACAAAATTGCACGATTTTGTCAAAAAACAAACCCCCCTCCCTCTGAACCAGAAAATGTTTGTTTCTGCAAAAACAAAGGGCAAACCTAAAACCACCAAAGAGGATCTTTCCTTCAGAAAGAGGTGGGCCGAAGACCCAGGCGAGGTGTTTTTTTCCTTAAAAAAAGCGGGGGTCCATGAAGACCCACAGAAAACAAAAGGGGGCTCTATTCGAAAAAAGAGGGGCCCTTTCGAACCCCACATACAGAAGGCTCTATTCAAAAAAAGCAAAGGTCCGAGACCCACAGCATAAAAAGGGGCTCTATTCGAAAAAAGCAAGGTCCATGGAGCCCACAGCATACGGGGGCTCTTTTCTAAAAAAAGCGGGGGTCCTCTGAGACCCAACATACAAAAGGGTCAACGAAAAAAGAAAGGGGTCCATGGAGACCCAAAACTTTCAAAGGGGTCTATTCTAAAAAAAAGCAGAGGCCATGGAGACCCACAGCAACAAAGGGGCTCAAATTCTAAAAAAAACCTCAGAGGTCTTCTAGACCCACATACAGGACGGGTTTATTCTTCCACAAAAAAAGGGTCCCGGAAACCCACATCCAAAAGGCACCAAAATGTTGAGCAATAGGTGAAAGGAATGCAGATCTACCACCAAAATTCATGGTTCATTTTAAAGCCTTATGCTACCTTTCCCCAACTTTTGTTCAAAACATTAAACCTTTTTTACTACTCAAAGAGTTCGTTCAAAGGCTAATGCACCTTTCCCCCAACTTTTGTTTTAAATCATTTTAAAACTTTTTTTCAAAATCTTAGACAAATCAACCAGCCAACAGAAGAAGTGCAAGCATACCCTCCTGGGAGCAAAAACATTACAGTCCCCTTTTTTGGGGGTAACACACAACCTACAGCCACTCAGACAACCCGTCCAAAAAAGTTGGGGGCGAGTGGTTGCCGATGTAACAATCACGGAAACCCCCGGTGTGACCAGGCCGGCTTTTCCCCTTTGCGTTCCAGCAGCGCTTGGTGGCCACAGTGGTCCCCAGCGGATCCCAAACCACCGGCTGGTGTCCACTTTTACGCTGGGCATATTTTCCTGATTCCTGCAAGAAAGATTTATTTTTGCTGTTCTTCAAATTTTGGGTGTGTGTGTGTGGGTTTTGGGTGTGTGTGTGGTGTGTGGGGGGTGATCTATTTCTTTTTGTGGGTTTTACTATTTCTTTTTTGTTGTTTTTTATCTATTTCTTTGTGTTGTGTGTTTTATCTATTTCTTTTAGTGATAGAACAAAAATTTGAGAATAAATGTACAGTGCATTGCCTGTGCCTTGGAAGAAAATGAAAAGGGGAAAACCGGAGGGAAAGAATGAAGGGCATGGTGAAAAAATTCATAGTAGAAGATTGAAGGGTGAATGAAGACGACAGAAAGCGGGAGGAGAGAGGGGAAAAAAAAATGGGGGGGGGGGGGGGGGGGAGGGGGGGGGGGGGGGGATAGAAAGAAATAGAACACAGAAAAACAGAGAAAGAGGCATAAAGGGGAAAAAGAGACCCAAAGGGCATACAGAGAGAAGAGAGAGAGAGAGAAGGAAAAGAGAGGAAAAGAGAAGGAGAGGGGAGAGAGAAGTACTGAGGGAAAATGACGAGAGGAAGGGGGGGAAGGACAAGAAAGCGGGTTTGGGAACACAAAAAGACACTTTAAGGGGGGGCATACAGAGACCAGGAAAGGGAAATTTTTGGGTGAGGGCATACACAGAGTCCAAAGAGAAGAGGAGGGAGGGAAGAAGAAGAGAGAAGAAAGAGAAAAGAGAAAAAGAGAAGAAGAGAGAAGGGGGAAGAGAGGAGGGGTGTCCAGAGCCAACAAAAAAGGACACCACAGGGGGCAGACTTCCAAAAAGCTGGAATATCCCTTTACTTTAATCGAACCATTCCTGAATCTCTTTTCTATCTCTCGCTAACAACTCCCCGAAAAACTGGAAACGAACAAAACAGCAACTGCTCTTGTTCACGGACCCAATCTTTGACCTCAGCACACCCAAAAACAGAAACTGCAACTGCTCTTGTTCCTGGGCAAAACTCTTTGACCCACTACACCCCAAAAACAGAAACAGCCCACTGCTCTTTTTCACTGGACCCACAGAGAACGAAAAATGTTTTATTCGGCTCACCTACCCCAACTTTTCCCTTCGGGCAGGGGAGCCAAAACATAATTTCGTTCCTGCCAAGTAAGACTTCAACAACGAATTAAAAATAATAATCCACCGCATTCTCTTTCAATAACCAAAAAAATAACGCCCTACAAACAAACAAACTGTTTAGGGTTTTCCGTTTCAATACAATTTCTAAAATTTTTTGATTTTTTTTTTGCTTAATCCTGTGTTTTTCCGATCATTTTCAATAAAAATTTTACGCATAAAATTCATCAAAAGCGTCTCTTCTTTTAGGAAATAAACTACAGTCTTTAACTGTTTTTAAAGTCCTTTTAAACTGAGATATTTTTTACATAAAATCCACAAAAAAACTTATCCTAGCATGTCTTCCACTGAAAGCAATTTTGATAAAGTGTTTCTCTTTTTTAAATATTTTCTTTTTGCCGAACAGTCACAAAAAAATTGGTCCGTTCCCTTCAAAAATCCCATAAAAATTTTTTAAACACCACTCAGTTTTTTTTCTAGGTCAACAAATATATGTCATCTCTGTCCAAAAAACCTTTTATCATGATATGCTTTGTTCCATTTAATGTT
>CM031609.1:84444954-84539954 GCA_018398815.1 Conus ventricosus
ATTAAAAATTTAAGATCAATATCATATGATGTGTTCATAATTTGTTTGTAATGTAAGTCCTTTGACAGCATTTAGAACATTTCTGTGTTCATCATTTCTTAAATATCCAGTTGTGTTCTTCATCGTTATTTACTCTGACAGAAGTTGTGGTTGCAATGAACAGACATCAGTGAAACTTGGAAATGGGAGAAAGAGTATTGCGTAGACTTTGATGTGAAGAATATTTCTGAACTACTCCTGTGTGAATACAAATGTACTTTGCAATCTCATGCATTGACACTTAGCAGAATCTCGTCTAAATAGTTTTTCACCTATTAATTAAGTGTTTTCAAGATGAATGCTGAAGCGCTCAAAATCAAAATGCAACAGTGAAATTTTCCATTTTCATGATTTAAGTTCTGGGTAAATAACATTAATCTGGAACTGAACATTTATTTGAACAGGCCTAATTGCAAAGAGACTGTCAGTGATGATTCAACTGACAGAAGTTGAAATGATCATTTGAATTTGCTTAAATTAAAAGTGGGATATGTAATGTATCATGTATAATACCACTGAGATTATACAAGATAGCTAAGGGAAATCACTCTAGGTGATGACTGGTGTTCACTGGGCAATAAACGGTTGGAACTAAACTGATAGGCAATATATATATATATCTGTTGGCTGTTTCTGTTGCAAGACTGACCAAATTCCTGTTCTGACCAGAACACATAACACCACAGTGTTTATTTCTAATCTTTCTTCATTTGTCTTGTCACATATTTATCTACTGTGTCCGGGAGACAGCCTAGGCAGGGGAAAGTATGGGGAGGTACACCGGTAAGAAAATGACCTTTGACTTGTTCAGCCCGGCTTCACGATCATCGAGTTTTGGCCCATTGCTTGTCGACTTGCCGACCGCCAACGGCCATATCAGAGCTGTCACTTCGTGATCCGGTAGACCTGGCATGGAATTATTAACTGGTTGATTGCGGAAAGTTGGTTGATTGCGGTCGCTTTCCTGGAAGAAGAATATTGGGGTAATGTTCCTATACATGTACAACTGCTACAAATTCAACGTCGAATATCAATTAACTTATAAAAAAAAATGATGGGGTGAGGAGGAGATTGGTTGGGATGGGGTGGGGAGGGAGAGGGGACAGTAAAATTCAATTTTGATCCCCTATCCCCACCCAACACTCACACACCTTACCCTCACCTTCTACACACGCGTGCGCGCGCGCACACGCACATGCATACAAACTCAGTCAGTTGATCACTCACATCTTGAATAATTCGTCTGATGGCTTCACGAGGGGCATCAGGATAGTTGAGAGGATCCTCCGATAATAGTTTCAGCACGTGCACTTTACCGTTCGGACATCGAGCCCACACATCGGTGAAAGTTCCACCACGATCAATTGCAAACTGGAACATTCCACTTTTGCTTTCGTCTTGCCCAGCCATGGTGTCGGTCTGCAAATGGCACAAACTCTTTTTATAGTGGTTGGGCTGCTTACTAGGTTAAATTCTCAAACTGTCGAGTTTCACAAGGCAAGGTCAAAATGGCGTCCAGACTTTGCCGAGCCGTGAGACCGATAGCAAATATTGCTAGGAAACAACGTGAGCGCATTTTTCTTTAACTCTTCATGATTATGGATGCAGTGCATTGTTTGTTTAGAAATCTGTTCTTGGAAATTCAATGGTTGCAAGTCGGGAAGTCGAAGTAGTTTGGTGGGTTCCACTGTCAGGTGACTGCGAGTGTGCTGTCTGCTGCAGATCATGAATAACTTCTTGACTTTCTTGATATTGGTGTGTAGTCGATAGGGTCACACTGTGGCATAACATCGACGGAAGGACTTGGGGAGAGCATGAATAAAAAGAAAAATCCTACATGTTTGGTGGCCTGGTCAACCAGCGCACGTTCAGTGAGCACTGACATGATGCCAAGCCTCTGCAGCAGTGGTGGAAGAGGGGAGAAGAGGCGGGGGTGGGGGTGGGGGGGATTGGGAGGTGTTTGTTTACTTCTCTTTGGGAGGCTGTTGACGGAGGTTCTTGAATTCCTCCACAGTCCCTGCGGAAACAACACTGTTGTCTAGGCTGTTCCATTCCCTGATGGTTTGTGGGAAAAAGCTGTTTTTGAAGAGTAGTATTGCAGTATGCTGGATGTTGAAGCAGCGCTGGTGGTTCCTTGTGCATTTCTCCACAATGTTTTTCCTTTCTTGATTTTCTGCACTTGTAGATCTTATAAGTCTTTTGTTTGGGACAGGCGTCAGGTATTTATCCGCCTCTATGCAGGAAGATGTCCTTCAATGATCTTAAATAGGAAGGTGCGTCGGTGTTGCTGTCTTCTTTCCTGCAGCGAAGGGAAGCCAATGTCCTGTAGCATAGCTGTGACACAGCCTGGGTTTCGGGACCGGTAATCTCGCTTAATGTATCTGGCTGCTCTGTGTTCGATGCTTTCTATCCCGTCAATTTCGCTTTGCGTATATGGGTCCCAGAGATGGAGCTGTACTCTAGAAGGGCCTGACAAGAGAGACATAAGCTGTTTTGCAGCAGGCTTCAGAACAAAAGCGTAGGTTTCTACAAAGCATACCGAGGCTGGTGTTTGCTTTCTTGGCGATCTTGTCTATGTGAGCAGACCAAGACAGATTTTCGCTAATTTCAACTCCAAGAAGGGGTAAGAGTCCACTTGCTGTAGGATGTGGTTGTCCAGCTGGTAGAAGAAAGGTGATCTGTGTCGTACTCTCATGATGTAACATTTCTTCAATTCTTGGCATTGAATCTCATGCCCCATTCTTTAGCCCAGGTTTCTAGTTTTTTCAGGTCATCTTGCAAGGCGATGTGGTCTGCCTTACTCTTAATTTCTCAATACAGAAGGCAATCGTCTGCAAAGAGCCTGACTTGAGATGAATTGGAGGCAGGTAGATCGTTGATTTGGCATAAGAATAGTAAGGGGCCAAGTACTGTACCTCGGGGAACGCCAGAGTCTGCTGTCACTTGCTCAGAGGACTTTCCATCTACCACCACTTTCATACTCCGCTGGGTGAGGAAAGTGGTGAACCACTGATAGAGTGGGCCTCTGATGCCGTAGCTTCCCAGCTTCTCCAAAAAGCTTAAAAAGCTTTGAATATGGAACCATGTCAAAAGCCTTTGAAAAATCTAGGATGGCTATGTCAGTGTGAACATTCTTCTCAAAGCTCTGACACTGATCATGTAACATGGTGACAGCTGCGTCTCACATGAGAATCCTTTATGAAACCCGTAGTTTAGGTTGGGGAGTACCATGTGTTTTTCTAGGTGCTCCATCAGGTGACTACAGATGATATGCTCCAAGAGTTTGCTTGTGACTGGTATTGTGAGTGAGACAGGTCTGTAATTCCCTGCCAGGTGTTTGTCCCATTTCTTAAGATTGGTGCCACATTTGCTGTGAGCCAGTCATCTGGTAGGGTTCCTGTGTTGACGGACTTCTGGAAAATGTAGGTCAGTCCTGCCAGTTGTGTTGAACATTCTTTAAGAACTTGGCTGTGTATGTTGTCAGGGCCTGCTGCTTTTTGCTGGGTTTATACTGTGTAGCAGCTTTTCTACACCTTTTTTTCCAATGTGGAGATCCTTAATGGTGGGATACTGGTAGAGAGAAGCGTTTTGAGATGGTGAGGACTTAGTAAATACAGACTTGAACTGCTCTACCAGGACGTTTGCTTTACCTGTGCTGTCATTGATTAGTTTGCCATCAGCTTTAAGTGGGGCAACTCCTATATTGTCTTGTTTCTTTGACTTGATGTATTTCCAGAAAGGTTTGGTGTTGCTCTCTTCAAGTCCTTTGTTGATGATGTTGTTTAGGAGGTCTGTCTCTGCTTTCTGGAACGCTCATTTGCATTCTTTCTGAATATATGTCTAAAGTTTGATCAATTTCCTGTTCTGCAGGCCTGATTATATAGCCGTTGTTTTTTTTTAGGGTTGGTCAAAGTAGGTGGTTGTTTAGCCATGGCAGTCTTGGTCTGCTGGAACAGAGGACAGATGGGATATGCTTCTTGGTGGCTTCTTATAGTTGGTTTCGGAAGGTTTCCCAAAGAGTGTTTACATCAGCACCACTTTCATTCAGTGAGGCTGTGTGTTCCGAGACATTTGAAGCTGATTTCCTCATCTCGTCCCAGTTGGCTTTGTTGAAGAGGAGACATTTTCTAGGTGGCTTTTTCACTTGGAAGGGCCTGATGCAGAAATCACTGACGACCATATCATGATCTGACAGTCCTGGTATGCTGACAGTGGCTTTCAGCAGGGTTGGATTTGTGGAAAAGACCAAGTCTAGTAGGTTTTCACCTCTGGTGGGTTGTTGGTGAATTTGGTGTAGTCCATATTTCTCTGCTGTTTCTACTAGTCTCTGCTGCACTTGACGGTCTGAGGCTCCTGCGGGGACTGTGTGTGTGTTCCAGTCTACATCAGGGCGATTAAAGTCACCACACAGGATAATGTTCCTTTCTCCCTTTCCAGCGACCTTCTGCTGAGATGCATCTAGGTGATCAAGGTGGTCCATTTGGCGCTTTGACATGTATAACGAGCCTACGACGACATCTTTGGCCCTAGTCTTTATTTTGGTCCATGATATTTCTGCCCCACTGTTTATTTCATGGGCTTTCTCAATTCGTGTACTTATGAGATCTCCTTTACCAGTACGAAGACTCCTCCCGTATAGTGCTTCTGTCATTCCTGTAAGGGGTGTAGCCTGGAGGGAAAACTTTGATCTCTGTTAATGCTAGTTATTAGATAGCTTTGATCAACTCTTTGATTATCATACTTTAGATGGTGAGCATGGCAAGAAAAGGGCTATCAATAGACCAATATACTTCAGATGGTGAGCATGTCAAGAAAAGGGCTATCAATAGACCAATATACTTCAGATGGTGAGCGTGTTAAGAAAAGGGCTATCAATAGACCAATATACTTCAGATGGTGAGCATGTCAAGAAAACAGCTATCAATAGACCAATATACTTCAGATGGTGAGCGTGTTAAGAAAAGGGCTATCAATAGACCAATATACATTAGATGGTGAGCGTGTTAAGAAAAGGGCTATCAATAATATACTTCAGATGGTGAGCATGTCAAGAAAACAGCTATCAATAGACCAATATACTTCAGATGGTGAGCGTGTTAAGAAAAGGGCTATCAATAGACCAGTATACTTCAGATGGTGAGCATGTTAAGAAAAGGGCTATCAATAGACCAATATACTTCAGATGGTGAGCATGTCAAGAAAACAGCTAGCTATCAATAGACTAATATACTTCAGATGGTGAGCATGTCAAGAAAACAGCTATCAATAGACCAATATACTTCAGATGGTGAGCATGTCAAGAAAACAGCTATCAATAGACCAATATACTTCAGATGGTGAGCGTGTTAAGAAAAGGGCTATCAATATACCAATATACTTCAGATAGTGAGCATGTTAAGAAAACAGCTATCAATAGACCAATATACTTCAGATGGTGAGCATGTTAAGAAAAGGGCTATCAGTAGACCAATATACTTCAGATGGTGAGCGTGTTAAAAAGGGCTATCAGTAGACTAATATACTTCAGATGGTGAGCATGTTAAGAAAAGGGCTACCGACTGAGGAATTTGACTCGTACATAATTCACGTTTTGATTTTTATTCACAGAGACTAGAGCCCTCTTAAGTATGACTGTTGAAAGAACCTCGCACAGTAGGTTAGGTCGGTAGGTGAATTTTTTTTCCATGGGCGGATGATTGATGTGTAGATCAGTCTCCAAGAGTCTGTGGCAGTGTCTCCTACTGTGAACATTTTCATTTTGAGCGCCTTTGAACCATGTGTATTCCAGTTGTTGTTTTTTCAGGAACACAGCTGGTCTGGGGCTTCTCACCACACATGCCAAGTTTGACTGTGTTTCAGTGTGAATAGTGAAGCTTGAAACTAAAGGCCTTAAGGGCAAAGCAAGTGAAGAAATTAGGTAGTTCTTAGTTTTTAATACTTGAGCCATAGAGCAGTGTGTGAACCTAGGATAGTGTCACAGTGGTTTCTGGTGGTGATTTCACTCCCTGATGATCTTTTAGAATGAGAAATCTTTACTGAAATAAGATGTGTAGGATGGAATCTGGTAAAGCTAATGGGTGTAAAGTTATGTTATGTCTTGATGAGAGTTGTTGTTGTTGTCCGTCGAGACGACGAAGACCATCTAGTCATCCTGGAGTCAGGGGTGAGTGCGTAGATGGCTGGTCAGGCCGATCTGCGCCCGGAAAGACCTGTCACAGTATGGACAGGGGAGAGAAGAATGTCGGAACTTTATCTTCACAAACTTCTCAAGTATATATGTGGTGTGATCACGGAAAATTTGACGTGTTCTCAGAAAATCTTGTCTGATAAAATGAGGTGACAGAATGCGGTCAGCCATCTCTTCTTTTTCTGTAAAGTTTGTGGCTCTCACACACCTTAAATATACACACACAGTGACACACACCCTCCACACAAACAGTTTGGGTGTTGATAAAGCTGAGTGGCTGTGGTGTCAGCGTAGCTACAAACAGAGTTACTGGTGGGGGGACCACCACTAAAGTTACAAAATTAATGAACAAAATCTCTCTACATAGTCGTCATGAAACGCATTATTTTTTTTACTGTTACAAACATTTTTTCTCTACAAACTAATTTGTATCTCCAAAGAATGCTTCATAAACCTGGGCCCGGGTCATAATTCCTTGATCACAGTAGATGTTCTCCTGCTGCTAGAAATATTTTGGGCGTTGCTATGATTCACACCTGTACCTCCTTGATTGTTGGGTATCTCTGCTTTTAGCTACTCAAATACTTTACTGACAAACTGGAACAGTGGAAGGGGTCTCTGAAGAAGCAGTCTTTGGTCTTCTTTGGTCTTCTTTTTCACTCCTGCTGATTCTGCTTTGCTGAGGTCTCTGTGTAGTGCTTTCAGCTCTTCCCAGAGCTGCATTATTTTCAAATGAATTTCTGTTTAAATCTGATATTTGAGATACTCTCACAAGAGGAAAATCATCTCTAAACTTGAATATCCCCCCCCCCCCCCCCCCCCCTTCTGTTTTTCATTTTGTATTGTACCAATTTTTTTTTTAAATGTGTTCTCAGACAGGGTTCATACAGGTCTTAAAAACTCTGGAAATGTCTGGAAATTTGAAGTCCATTTTCCAGGCCCTTGAAAAGTCTAGGAAATCGCACTATGGCCTGGAATAAGCCCGGAAATTGAAGAATCAAGCACAGTTGCTTGATATTATGCATGGCTGCTTTAATTTTCAGCATCATTTAGCGTTTATAATTTTTTTTAAAAGTTATTCCGTGCCCTCAAACGTGATATTTCGTCTCTGTGCCTTTGTGTTTATAACATCCATTTAAGAAGGGGGCCGGAATAGCTCAGTTGGTAGAGCGCCGGACTCGTGATCCTGGGGTTGCGGGTTCGAATTTCGGTATAGGGGGATTTTTCCCTCGGAGTTAACATTGGTTCTGACTCCATTCCCCATATAGTCCTTCGAATGAGACTATAAACCGAGGTTCCGTGTGTGAACGCACGCATAACATCTTGCACACACGTCAAATCCCATCACCAACTTTCGGAAGAGAAGGCCAGTTTGGCCGTTGGTATGGATGACACATGACACATAGCATGCACCTTCCCCGAAGATGGAGTATGGCTGCCTTAATGGCGGGATAAAAAAGGGTCATACACACAAAAACTCCACTGCCTGGCTAATAGGGAGTGTCCGCAGGAGTATCAGCCTGCGTACGCAGAAAGAAAAAGAAATCAATTTAAGACATTGCATTATGAACAAAGTCTTGAAAGTGGTATTGACAATGCAGGTCTTGGGCTAGAAAAAGTCTGAAAAGTCTGGAATTTTGAGTTGCTTTTCCTCTATGAACCCTGTCAAAGACGGAACTGTACAATCTTGAGTTGAACAGGAATCAGGACATATTCCACTGCTTGTCTCCCTTGATAAAGCATGCACACAATCATGTGATTTCCCCCCACTGCCCCAGGTTAGGTTTTAGGGCAGGATGTCATATTCAGATCAGAGGATGAAGCTGATCCAGAGAGAGGCCATGTACCATATTTCATTCCAACTTCTTTGGAGTGTGTTTTCCCCCGTAGTCCATTACCCCTGTTGCAGGGCTGGATTCCCCCATAGTCCATTACCCCTGTTGAAGGGCTGGATTCCCCCATAGTCCATTACCCTGTTGAAGGGCTGGATTCCCCCATAGTCCATTACCCCTGTTGCTGGGCTGCCTTCTGGATTCCCCCATAGTCCATCCCCCTGTTGAAGGGCTGCCTTCTGGATTCCCCCATAGTCCATCACCCCTGTTGAAGGGCTGGATTCCCCATAGTCCATCACCCCTGTTGAAGGGCTGCCTTCTGGATTCCCCCATAGTCCATCACCCCTGTTGAAGGCCTGCCTTCTGGATTCCCCCATAGTCCATCACCCCTGTTGAAGGGCTGCCTTCTGGATTCCCCCATAGTCCATCACCCCTGTTGAAGGGCTGCCTTCTGGATTCCCCCGTAGTCCATCACCCCTGTTGAAGGGCTGCCTTCTGGATTCCCCCATAGTCCATCACCCCTGTTGAAGGGCTGCCTTCTGGATTCCCCCATATTCCATCACCTCTGTTGAAGGGCTGCCTTCTGGATTCCCCCATAGTCCATCACCTCTGTTGAAGGGCTGCCTTCTGGATTCCCCCGTAGTCCATCACCCCTGTTGAAGGGCTGCCTTCTGGATTCCCCCATAGTCCATCACCCCTGTTGAAGGGCTGCCTTCTGGATTCCCCCATAGTCCATCACCCCTGTTGAAGGGCTGCCCTCTGGATTCCCCCATAGTCCATCACCCCTGTTGCTGGGCTGCCTTCTGGATTCCCCTATAGTCCATCACCCCTGTTGAAAGGCTGCCTTCTGGATTCCCCCATAGTCCATCACCCCTGTTGAAGGCTGCCTTCTGGATTCCCCCGTAGTCCATCACCCCTGTTGAAGGGCTGCCTTCTGGATTCCCACCGTAGTCCATCACCCCTGTTGAAGGGCTGCCTTCTGGATTCCCCCATAGTCCATCACCCTGTAGAAGGGCTGCCTTCTGGATTCCCCATAGTCCATCACCCCTGTTGAAGGGCTGCCTTCTGGATTCCCCCATAGTCCATCACCCCTGTTGAAGGGCTGCCTTCTGGATTCCCCATAGTCCATCACCCTGTTGAAGGTCTGCCTTCTGGATTCCCCCATAGTCCATCACCCTTTTGAAGGGCTGGATTCCCCCATAGTCCATCACCCCTGTTGAGGTGCTGCCTTCTGGATTCCCCCATAGTCCATCACCCCCTGTTGCTGGGCTGCCTTCTGGATTCCCCCATAGTCCATCACCCCCGTGAAGGGCTGCCTTCTGGATTCCCCATAGTCCATCACCCCTGTTGAAGGGGTGCCTTTTGATTCCCCCGAAGTCCTTTACCCCTGTTGAAGGGCTGCCTTCTGGATTCCCTCCAAGTCCATCACCCCCGTTGAAGGGCTGCCTTCTGGATTCCCCCCTAGTCCATCACCCCTGTTAGGTGCTGCCTTCTGATTCCCCCATAGTCCATCACCCCTGTTGCAGGGCTGCCCTTTTAGATTCCCCCGTAGTCCATCACCCCTATTGAAGGGCTGCCTTCTGGATTCCCCCATAGTCTCACCCCTGTTGAAGGGCTGCCTTCTGGATTCCCCCATAGTCCATCACCCCTGTTGTAGGGCGTTTTCCCCCATAGTCCATCACCCCTGTTGAAGGGCTGCCTTCTGGATTCCCCCATAGTCCATCACCCCTGTTGAAGGGCTGCCTTCTGGATTCCCCCATAGTCCATCACTCCTGTTAAAGGGGCTGCCTTCTGGATTCCCCCGTAGTCCATCACCCCTGTTGAAGGCTGGATTCCCCCATAGTCCATCACCCCTGTTAAAGGGGCTGCCTTCTGGATTCCCCCATAGTCCATCACCCCTATTGAGGTGCTGCCTTCTGGATTCTCTTGGCATATTCTTCTTTCTTCAGTTACTGAATGACCACGGCCCCTTTGCTTTCCCTTTTTGCCTTTGACCACCTCTTCATTTCTGTTGATCCCACTGTCTGACTGTTGGTTTGTTTGTGTCCTGTTATTTAGCCCACATATCATTTATAGGTTATTCCAGAGATGCTGTTCATACCTTGACGCAGCCAAAGACAGATAGCCATGGATGTAGTATGCATCATGCAAGGCAAGCTTAAAAGGATGGAACTGTGTAAGGCAAGCGATGCACCAGCCTCGAAAGGCAAAATGGCAACTTTGGATTCATAACTGAAACGCGCCTGGAATGAATCAAAATGCTCTATCATAATCCTGTAGGGGGCCGGAATAGCTCAGTTGGTAGAGCGCCGGACTCGTGATCCCGGGGTTGCGGGTTCGAATTTCGGTACAGGGGGATTTTTCCCTCGGAGTTAACATTGGATCTGACCCCATTCCCCATACAGTCCTTCGAATGAGACTATAAACCGATGTTCCGTGTGTGAACGCACGCACATCTTGCACACACGTAAAATCCCATCACCAACTTTCGGAAGAGAAGGCCAGTTTGGCCGTTGGTATGGATGGGCACGTTACACATAGCATACACCTTCCCCGAAGATGGAGTATGGCTGCCTTAATGGCGGGATAAAAAGGTCATACACACAAAACTCCACTGCCTGTCTATACAGGCAGTGTCTGCAGGAGTATCGGCCTGCGTACGCAGAAAAAAGAAAGGAAAAAGAAATAACCCTGTAGAATTCTATGCTGAGGCTCATGTGACTGCATATGGGAGGAAAGTGGGAGGCATGTGGAAATTCTTTTGAGTTTTCCTATAAATATGATTTGATTTTCAGTGTTCCAGCACCCAGCAGCCGTCACGCAGCTGCGCTTCCAGTCCACTGGTGATGGCGCTCCGACCGAAACGAAACGTAAGTAGACATTATTACTGAAACACTCACACAAATTAATGCTCGTGTGAAGGTTCTCGCATGCGTGTTCGCACGCAAGTTCACACATACATGTATAAACACGCACACGCACATACACGCACACACACACACTCTCTCTGTCTTTCTCTGTGTTTGCACAGACAGCTGAAGTAGTCACTCATTGTATTATTATGATTGTACCAGTCTCTGTAGTGTTGTCCACTCAGGATGCAAGACCAAGATTCCCACTTCATCATACTCAAGGAATTTTGTACAGTGGGATTTTCCTCCCCTGGCAGACTGTTATCTTGGTTGAATACAGGCAATTAAATCTCCTGTTTTTAAGTTCATACTGATAGTTATTTACCTGCAAGGTCTATGCTTTGGGAAAAAAGTTGTGTTACATGTGTATTGTTAGTTATTTACCTGCAAGGTTTGCGCTTTGAAAAAAGTCTTGTTACATGTGTATTGTCATAAACTAATAAAGGGTAAATGAAACAAGCACTCTTGATGATACTACATGTGAAAATCATGTATAAGTTGTCGACTCAGTAAGTTTGAATTAAATTATATTCTGTATGTGTAAACTGTCATCTTAGTATTACTGCGGAGTTTAAATTCACACACTGCAATAAGTAATAAAGCCAGTTGAATTTTTAAAAATTTAAATTGTAAAGAATTGTAACTATTTCTTGAAAAAATTTTGACCTCATTTTGTAAATTTGACCTATTTCTATGATTCTTAGCTGCCAAGCATTCTTAATTTTTTCTGGAATTTCCATAATTAAGAAATCTTTTCCAATTTTTTTTCCAAAATTTAGTGAAAAGAATATCCAAATTTTCAAAAATGTTATGAACGATTTAGGATGGTGTGTGGGACAGAGGTGGGGTGGGGTGGTGGTTGTGGTGGAGTCATACTTGAATAGAGATGATGAAGTTGCAGAATAAAGCCCAAATGATGTTATGTGTATGTTTGTAAATGTGTGTATGGAAAATGCATTTTGATTTTGAGTCCCATGTTTGTCAAGTGAAACACAGAGGGGTTAGAAACGCTTTCATTCAAAAGCCAAACTCCCCATCTTCACTGAACCCTCCCTTGTCATCCCCTGATTCACTAAGTTTTGACTCCTGAAGGTCGGCAGCTATGACAGTACATTGTTAAAGAATGTTGTACTTAGTGGTTGTCAAACTGTGTGTTGAAGAAAGTTTTCATTAATTTTCAGCCACTGTGCGGCCTCAGAACCCTCTCCTGAAACAGCAGGCCAAAGACTTTGGTCAGTATGTAGCTGAGTGCATGCCGCGCTTCGTGCAGAAGGTGGACGTCACTTACACAGATGAGTTGGAGATCATGATCCACCGGAAGGCGTCATCCCCGTGCTGACCTTCCTCAAGGATCACACCAACGCTCAGTTCCTCAACGTCGCGGACATTGCTGGGGTGGACGTCCCCACCAGGGAGTACAGGTTTGAGGTGAGTAATAGACTGGACACACAGATGGAAATTCTTCTTCTTCGTCTTCTTTGTGTATACAACTTTCCTATCAGGGAGGGAGTGCCCTTGAGTATGTAAGGACAGAAATTCACCACAAACTTACTTACCTGGCCTTGGAGCAGATTTTCGCACATATAGCCATTTCTTAATCCTTGCAAAGAGGCATCCATACTCGGGTCTTTACGGGGCTTTGAAATATATTTGGAGGAAAGGGAGATGATCAGGAAGAAATGAGAAAAGAGGCGTTAGAGAAAGTAAGAGAGCATGATAGGGAAGGGGAAACCTGTTTACTGTCCAGCTGTAATTCCAGAACCAGAAGGGGCCTGTAATTTCACAGTTCACAGTGTGCCACTGCCAGAGATGGGGGTTCTGAAACACATGTGACCGCCATCCCAAGGGTCTGAGCAGGGTTCAAGTGATCCTGGAAAATCTGTGGATATTGGAGATCAGCTCTGTGGGTCCCTTGAATTTATTGAAGTTTTAGTTGTATTCCTTGACTTGAGTGAAACGTGCTAAAAAAAGATCTAAAGGAAAATACTGGCTGGTATTATGTATAACCTGTGTTGACCGAAGTTCAATGGTTTCTGTTTTCAAATCATTTTAACCTGACAGTGAAGAGAAACTGGCTTGAATTATTGTGTTGTGTAGCCTGCCAAAGCATGTGAATGATATATGAATGCACCAGATACAGAGAACCAGATGATGACTAGATTCTTTTGTTATGAAGACACGTTTTGTGACATTGAATGTATTCATGATATCTGGAAGAAGACCAAGATAGTAATGAACTTTAGTATGATAATATTATTAATGCTTTCCATAGTGCACACATGGAACACAGTTTATGATACTTAATGTGAATCTTTTGTCCGAGAATGTACCAAACATGCATGTGTGAAAGAAATGTGATCATGTGTATCCTATACTTGGGCGTTAATTTCCAGACTTTGATTACTCCAGGCGTCTACAACCCGTGTCACATTTTAGAATGGGCAAGAGAACCAGTCACATCATGAACAGATACTGGTGTCTGTTAACAGATTGTGTACAACCTGTTGTCACTGCGCTACAATACACGGATACGGGTGAAAACGTACACAGATGAGCTGACTCCACTGGACTCTGCCTGCGAGGTGTATGCTGGTGCCAACTGGTACGAGAGAGAGGTAGGCTTTCATCTGTGGACAGCTGAATGCCACAAAATGATCATGGAGGCCTTGTAGGCTGGTGCTGTTTGATCTGAGAGAGATGTAGGTTGTTATTATTCATAGAAAGTTGAAACCTACTATATATGCAGCCTTGTATACTGGTTAGTTTCAAAGTGAGCTGGCAGAAGGCGGAGATTGAAGCACATTTTAAAAAGACATGTTATTGGTTCCGCAAAACAATCCGGGCACACAGATTGCAAGACAAAGGTGTCAGGTGTTATGAGAGAAAGGTCTTTTCTCTCTAATGCTGTAAGAAAGGTCAGCTTTCGTCCTTTTAAAGTTGAATGTCACAGCACAATCATCACAGCTTTGGAGCAGACTGGTATGAGAGAGAGGTGATTTGTATTCAGTGAAATTAGAATGTTACACCACAATCATATTGAAATGTTCTCATTTGTTTACTGGTGATCTTCAAGTGGTACAATAGAGATCAACATTACCCATTGAAAGTAAGAAAAGTATGGAAATAAGACTAGGGCGATCACCTTTCCCCAGTTTGGAGCAGGTTTGTTAATCAAGATAAATATTTTCCCACCTTCCAAATATTAATGAAAAAGAATGTGCGAAAGATGCTGTCAGGTATGGTTTCTTGGGCACTTTTGACTGAATGTTGCAGTGAGAGATCATGAATGAAAAGAATCCATTTGTCATTATTGCAGGTGAAAGTGGATATCGGACCTAGATGTGTGCTTTTTTTTTTATATAATTTTGTTTTTTTTTTAATTCCATTTAAACATTAGTTTTGTATTTGAACATATAAGGTGTTCAGATAGACGGAAGTCTTTTTTTCATGGGATTGTGTGTTTGGATGGGGTAGGATGGGAAGTGGATGGAAAGAGGTATGAGACACAGGGGTCCGACGGCCACTTTGACCTAATTTGATGGCAGTTGTTCTTTTGTCCTTCCATGCATGACTGCTAACGAACCGACTCTCTTCCTGTGTTCAGATCTGGGACATGTTTGGGGTGTTCTTCGCTAACCACCCAGACTTGAGACGAATCCTGACCGACTATGGTTTTGAGGGCCACCCATTCCGCAAGGATTTCCCTCTCTCGGGATATGTTGAGGTTAGTCAGTCACTGATGGTGTCAGCAAGAAGCATCTTGAAATGTTTGGTTCTATATTCATGTTTGATAGCCTCTTTCATTATTTCAGGGTTCATAGCGTTTGGGAAGGTTTGGGGGAAAATATGTTATTTTCCAGGCCCTGGAAAGTCTTTGAAAAATAAGGAAATATGACTATGGTTTGTGAAAGTTTGTGAATTTGGATTTATGTCACCAATATAAGAAATCTACTTCGAAAAAAAACCCGGGGACCATGAAATTTTAACATATAAGAGGAAATGACTATAAAATAAAATACATGCGATCGGATGAACCGCAGCGAATTGAGCAGAAACTAACTTTCGATTTCTAGCGTAACGCGAGTTACTTCCCTTGGAATATCCGTGTCTCTCCGAGAAATCAAAATGCTGGGCCAATGCGTTTTCAGCAAGCTTTGGCTAAAAAATCCGTGTTATATAAACGATGGCTGCGGAAAGATGTTGGCAACAAGCGGTCTGCGTACTGTGCAGCATGCAGAAAACACATCGATATAGGATCGATGGGTGAGCCCTCATCAGCCATAATGGCTGTAAGTTAATACAGTGTTCATCGCGCGGAATCACAGATCACATTCTCTTGGCCATGGGAAGAAAAATGAGACTAAGACGGAATATGATTTTTGGTGAACCTTTTGTTTCAGTAGTTAGCCAAGCTATCCAAACGCTGTCCCACCAGCCATACCTCAACCTTCTTGTTTTTTTTACGTTGTTCAGGTTGACGTTTTTGCCTATTAAAAAAAAGAAAGGAAAAACGTGTGTCTGTGAATGAGTTGGACAAGGTCATTGCTGAAAAAACTGGAGGAAAGTAGAGCCAGAAATTCTGCTACCCATGTTTGAAATATGTGTGTGTAGTTCTTTTGCATTTAATTTTAAATGAACTTGTGGTCCACTACAACACATGGACTGCCTTTGGAATTGACAGTTGTAACTCTAATGACATCTAGGACAGAATCCAATGATTCATTTTTCAAACAACGGCAGTGCATTGTGGCTGGAAAAAAGGAATATAATAGTCTACATTTTCTTTGGGTCATTGTGAACAGACGGTGATAAGGCTAGATAATTGGTGTGATAACGAGGAACTGTTCTATTAAAAGGTAATCTGTCTGTCTGTTGTGTGTGTGTGTGTGTGTTTGTGCTTATTTACGTGTCCTTTTTATCTACTTAATTTCAAATAGTAAATAAGTGGGGTATGTTTTGCTCCCATAAGGAAACCTAACACAGAGTAACTTTTATTCAAGACTGGCACAGCCTTTTTATCTTGAATAAAGTCAGACAAATACATGGACGAACAATCTAATAGTGGGGGAAAAAACAAGCGCAGGCCAACAACTGAACTGTCTGGCAAAGATTTGGACTTGAGGGGAGGGCAGACCTGTTTAGTCTACACATTTGGCGTAGAATTCTACGCATTTTGACCCCAAATACGCAAATACGCATTTAGGAACCTCGCTACGCATTTCAGAATTTCGCCGGTACGCATTTTCGAAACTGAAGCTATTTTGCATGTTGCCGTCTTTTGACAAACTTGACGCGCCATACAAGCAGCCTGACACGCTGCTGCGTTCAGCTGGACTGCCGCCCGCCTCTGTTAGTTACTTATTTCCCTTTACTGCCCAATAACTTTAGGGGGCAGGTTAGAACGGCTCGCTGAACGCGTTACGGTCGGTTTTCATTTTCGATCAAGATGGCTGACAATAATTCGTCGAAGCGCCAAGCTGATTCCTCCGACTTTTCTCCCAGCAAAAAGAAGAGAAAAGTTGCCGATCAAACCTTTCTGTCATCATACCATCAACGCTACCCGTGCCTTGTTTCATCCAGAAGAGGGGAGCATTATGCTCATTGCACATTGTGCAGGAAAGATTCACTGCTCGAAGGTGAAGGCTTTGCAAAAAAACTAGCCAGAGATGACTGCTTTCCTGCTTTACTCTCAAAGTCCTTGTGAGTCTGGTTCAGTTGTTGGCCTGCGCTTGTTTTTCCCCCACTATTAGATTGTTCGTCCATGTATTTGTCTGACTTTATTCAAGTTAAAAAGGCTGTGCCAGTCTTGAATAAAAGTTACTCTGTGTTAGGTTTCCTTATGGGAGCAAAACATACCCCACTTGTTTACTATTATCGTTTACTGTTCCCTACCTCATTTCATTTCCGATTTTACTTCATTTCAGTTTTAGGGCCGTTTAAAGGTCTTTGAAAAATCCAGAAAGAGGTTTTGAAAGTTGGGGAAAAGTTTGGGAATTTTGGGATGCTCTTAGGCTATGAACCCTGTTATTTTTATTTACTGAAATGGAAGTGTTTGAGTACTCCTAATTTAACTTTAAGTGTAAGTTTTGAACCTCTGTCATAATTTTCACTGATAGCAGAGTCAGTTTTTAAGCTGTCTCAACAAAATTCTGTGTTTCTGCACCTTTATAAAAAACAAAAGAGTAAACAAACAAAAAGCATGTCAAGGATTTACTCCTTCAGTAGAAGTATGGGTTTCCACAGACCTACAAACTATGGTAAGGCTTCAGTCCTTCAGGAAAAGCATGGTACTCCTTCAGTAAAAAGTATGAGTTTCCACAGACCGACAAACTATGGTAAGGCTTCAGGCCTTCAGGAAAAGCATGGTACTCCTTCAGTAAAAAGTATGAGTTTCCAGAGACCTACAAACTATGGTAAGGTTTCAGTCCTTCAGGAAAAGCATGGTACTCCTTCAGTAAAAGTATGAGTTTCCAAGACGGACAAACTATGGTAAGGCTTTAGTCCTTCAGGAAAAGCATGGGTCCTTGAAGACTCATGACAGAAGGCAAGGTTTTGCAAAACTTTAGGTGATGAAGGTAAACTGTGTGAATGTATTTAATATATTCTTAACATGCTACCATGTCGACTATGATAACGTTTGTAATCAGTTTCTGGAAATGCGCTACTGTCTCTTTGGATCAATACAGGGATGTATGTTAATTGTCTTTATCTAGACTTGGATTGACTTTGATTGCTAATTTACAACTATAACCATCATTTTCCACTTTTTTCCCCATTTTTTGTACAGAGGAAAGAGAAAGAAACCTAGTGTTTTTTCTTCTACTTTTTACTGCCGTAATATTCTTGCAAGTAATTAAAGATGACATATGATAACAATGAAATATAGCCAAGATGGAATGCTTCCAAAGGTTTTGGAAGTACCAGCCATATTTCCATTGTTCTGATGTTAATAAGGTCCGATACCTGTCTAAATACAGGATCCATTGAGCAGTCTTCGCAACTTCCTTGAGGCTGTCTGGATACATGATCCATTGAGCAGTCTTCACAACTTCCTTGAGGCGGTCTGGATACATGATCCATTGAGCAATCTTCGCAACTTCCTTGAGGCTGTCTGGATACAAGATCCATTGAGCAGTCTTCACAACTTCCTTGAGGCTGTCTAGATACATGATCCATTGAGCAGTCTTCACAACTTCCTTGAGGCTGTCTAGATACATGATCCATTGAGCAATCTTCGCAACTTCCTTGAGGCTGTCTGGATACATGATCTATTGAGCAGTCTTCACAACTTCCTTGAGGCTGTCTGGATACATGATCTGTTGAGCAGTCTTCACAACTTCCTTGAGGCGGTCTGGATACATGATCCATTGAGCAGTCTTCACAACTTCCTTGAGGCGTCTGGATACATGATCCATTGAGCAGTCTTCACAACTTCCTTGAGGCTGTCTGGATACATGATCCATTGAGCAGTCTTCACAACTTCCTTGAGGCTGTCTGGATACAAGATCCATTGAGCAGTCTTCACAACTTCCTTGAGGCTGTCTGGATACATGATCCATTGAGCAGTCTTCACAACTTCCTTGAGGCTGTCTGGATACATGATCTATTGAGCAGTCTTCACAACTTCCTTGAGGCTGTCTGGATACATGATCCATTGAGCAGTCTTCACAACTTCCTTGAGGCTGTCTGGATACATGATCCATTGAGCAGTCTTCACAACTTCCTTGAGGCTGTCTGGATACATGATCCATTGAGCAGTCTTCACAACTTCCTTGAGGCTGTCTGGATACATGATCCATTGAGCAGTCTTCACAACTTCCTTGAGGCTGTCTGGATACATGATCCATTGAGCAGTCTTCACAACTTCCTTGAGGCTAGTCTGGATACATGATCATTGAGCAGTCTTCACAACTTCCTTGAGGCTGTCTGGATACATGATCTATTGAGCAGTCTTCACAACTTCCTTGAGGCTGTCTGGATACATGATCTATTGAGCAGTCTTCACAACTTCCTTGAGGCTGTCTGGATACATGATCTATTGAGCAGTCTTCACAACTTCCTTGAGGCTGTCTGGATACATGATCCATTGAGCAGTCTTCACAACTTCCTTGAGGCTGTCTGGATACATGATCCATTGAGCAGTCTTCACAACTTCCTTGAGGCTGTCTGGATACATGATCCATTGAGCAGTCTTCACAACTTCCTTGAGGGCCAGCCTCTTCCCATGGGCTTTTGAGGAGAGAGCCAGCAGTAAAATGTTGTCCATTTGTTGCAGGTGCGCTATGACGATGAGGTGAAGCGAGTGGTTGTGGAGCCCATTGAGCTGTCGCAGGAATTCCGCAAGTTCGAGTACTCCACCCCCTGGGAGACCTTCCCCTCCTACAGGCAGATAGAGTCCGGCACTGAGGAGACCACCCCCCCTGAACCTCAGAAATAAACTCCTTAGTAGTGCGAGCAGATTTCTGTGTAGAAAATGTACAGGCGGTCTGTGAAAGGTTAAACTGTTGTGGCAGAGGAAAATGGTGAAAAGGAAACACCTTTGAGCCGGTGCATGACTGAACTATTGCTTGACAAAAGTAAGCAGCAAGAAGATTCAGATTTCACAGAGTTTTATGTTTTGGTAGTTTTTGGAGGCCAATTTATTCAGATCTGTGATTTACAGCGGATTACTTACTATGACAAAATCAGCCAGTTCACAGGCTTTAGTAAGTCTCAAGCCAAGTGTACAGCTAGTAGGTCTCAAATAATGTGTATTGTTTTCACAGAGATTTCTGTAGGTGTGCTGCACCTGTACACTAAAAATCTCTAGTTGAAACATTGAACATTGTGTTAGATTGTTAAAAATACCCCAGTAAATTCAAGCACTGTTCAGCTTGCGTACATAAGTTACTTCATGTGCATGGCTGAATTGTGTCAAGTAAAAAGTAGTCCAACTTATTTTTACTTGTATAAACAATATTGAATACTAAAGTGTTGTTACATGTGTATATGCATGTTCACATGTGTTATTATTGTGGTCAGATGAAGAAAAGACAGTTGATTGATGCAACAGACGGATTTTGTTTGGTAATGTGTGGAGATGAGTAAGCTTAGCTATGCACTTTCCCCCCCTCCTCTTGGAAAGAAAATACTTTTGTTTGAATAACACACAGTACAACAGATTCAGTCCTCATGAAACATATTATGCATGGCATCAAATATAGCTTTATATATACTGAAGAAAAGCAGAAGAAAATGGTCTGAAAATGATGAAACATTTTTCCTTCTGTCATTCACCCCCGACCAACCTGTTTTGCAGAAATTAATAGGTGTTGGGCGTGCTTCACATCAGGTGACATAAAAAAAAAACAACTTGAAGCTTACCGTAAAGTTCGGACTATAAGCCGCGACTTTTTTCCCCAGCTTTAAACCCTGCGGCTTAAACAACGATGCGGCTTATTTGCGGATTTTTTCGGATTTCAGAAGCATTTATATAACACCCTCGTCTATTCTTAGCCTCTCTGTAACTCACCATATCGTGTTTACTGTTCATGAATTTTTATTATGCTTTTAACTACGATTTTCTGTGTAATCGTGTAATGGAATCAGTAACCCGTTCAGAAATACGGGAATCGACATAAGTAAAGCCCATTACTGATATCTTTTTTCATCAGTTTGTCTTCTACAAAAATACGATCGCTTCCAACGGCGCAATGTGTTGGCCGTTTCCGATCTGTTTAATCTTGACTAACACTAGCTGAATTACGAACAAAATAACTAAGCACTGGCACAGTATTAAGCGAAATAAAACAATCGAATCGTTTCATTAATGTTCTGGTATGTTATTATATGCGTTATCTTACCCAGTGCGTCTTGCAATTCAAAAACGATTAGCGCATTCAACTCGGTCATTGTCAGACCTTGGCTTCGATCCGCCATTGTTGAAATCGTGGACAGGTAGTGAAGCTTGATACACCAATGAATGCAGGAGAGAACTGCCTTTCTAGCGCTATAGCGCATCGTTAGATCTAATTCGTTGTTTTTTTTCGGTATTTTTTTTAAAGCAATGATGTTGGAAAGACAACACTTGTAAGAAGCCTCATAAAAACTTCGATTCTAATCGATTTAAAACACATCGTACTAAAAAAAAAAAAAAGACTGAAGAGAAGCTGGAAACATGCTCTTGTATTCTGACCTATTTAAACGCCAATGAATGCAGTGAACACATTGTATGTGATGATTTTCGACACTATGTAAACTCAACGCTCGGCCAGCTGCCGCCTGCGGCACATCGGACTGTGTTGTATATATCTGCGGCTTATAAACCGGTGCGGCTTATTTGTGAAAAAAGTTCAGATTTAAAAAATTTTAGTGGGTGCGGCTTATATACAGGTGCGCTCAATAGACCGAACTTTACGGTACAATGCAGCCTGTAAATAAGTATTTGACTAATGGACTTTCTGTTCATCTAGATAAAAATGTGAGAGCACAGTGAAACGGGGGCATTGTACCCTTAGAAGATGAAAATCGCATAGAGAAAGATCATGAAAAGGGCAAGAATACTATTTCTCAGATGCCTCATCACATACTGGAGGTATGCAAACCAAACCAACCAGGTGGGCCATTGGTCCTTTGTACTAAATATCCAGCACCAGGAGAGTGCACAAGCACCATAAGAGTGCACTCCCTTTGCAAAGTCATGTTCCTCTGAGAAGTGATTGTGAAGCAAGTGAAACTTCCTCATTAAAAAGAAAAAAAAACGAACGGCAAAAAAAACTACAGAAAAACCAAGAACAACCCACCCACCCCCTTCTTCTCTAAAACTTAGTCTCTAACCCCAAGCATAAAACATCTCTCCAGCATAAAAGGCAACATCGAAGGATGTACATTTCTGATGTCTGAAAAAGCAAAACACTGAAAATATTTCCACACATGACAAAAAGTTAAAATCATTTTTTGCTTTTCAAATAATTCTTTGTGTAGATCTGAAGGAAGACCCAAACTGTTTTTTGTTATCAACCGTGATGAGATAATAGCTTGAAGTGTGCATAAAGTGATCCCTAATTTTTTAGACAAAACATGGTGCTTTTTTTTTGTTTTGTTTTGTACTTCATAATTAGGGGGGATGATTCCTTTATACCAATGCACTTATGGCACTTATGTTACAAATCACTGGTTTTTAATTGGAACTGATAAATCAATAGTTTTCTATCAGCGTTATTAGTTTACTATGGGTATTTTATATCAAATTTGATTCAGGTTGTGAGTTTAGTTAGATTGACCATTTAAACGGAAACAATGGCCCCCCAGTTTTCAGTGACAGCAAATATCTGAATCCATTTTACAAATACAAATTCAATAAAATATTTTTCTTTTTAAATAGAACTTTTCTGACAAATTATAGGTTAGAACTGGGTAAATGCGAAGTCCTTCAAATTCTTAAATGAAAATGAAGCCCTAAAAATACCTTCCCAAAATAAAACAAAGATACATTTGAACACACCCACAGAAAAAACGTTGGAAACACATAACCTGAGTAGACAATCTTTATCACAAGTTCTCTTAACTCACAGCAATTTTGGGCCGAAAGATTCTAATAATGAATTATTCACTGGCTTGAAAAGTTATGTTTTCTATAGTTTAGAAAACACTGAATCACACGACTCCATCTTCAAACAACAGCAAATGCAAGGACAAATGTACACCCACTCCCCACCCCCACCCACACACACAATTCTCCTTTGAGCATCGTTCACACACATGCATTTCATTCAGATTTCCAGCATAATGCTCATGGATAAATTAAGCTATCAACTGTCTGCAGGCATTTTGGTGTTAAACTGAAGGCCATGCATCTCTTTGATTTCCTCTGCAAGTGCCTGCAACAAAATCAATAAATCAATTTAAAAAATCATGGAGCAAGTGTGTGGATTTATAACAATAAATACCAGCCTCTCCAATAAGTCGATGTCACTTAATTTGACTCGGTTAATTCACACAGTTTGGCACAACAGCAGCTTTCTATCTTAATACATTTTCCTGTTTAACTTACCTCATGGAAGTCAACTCCTTGAATTCTGCGACCACATTTTTGGGGCCCCCAGAAAGCACCAAACCCACCACCCCCCACCCCCCCCCCCCCCGCCCATCGACCGTGAACTTCACGGACCTTATCAATGGGGGTAAACGGGAAAGGGCAGGAAATCCCACCAGTCCTCTGGAATAACTCTTCGCTGTAACCGTTGGCGTTTTGAATTCTGCGTTTTTTTAAAAGACAGCACACCTCCCAGGGTGTATCATAGTAAATTTTAGAGATAAATTTCATCATTCAGTATATGACTTCAAATTTTGCTGATCAATGACACTTTTTAAGTTCATATGTGTGTGTGTGTATCAAATTTATTCATCTTTTTCCATCTTTATATGATATCTATCTACCTACCTGTGTATGTGTCTGCCCTACCATCTATCTCTATCTATCTATCCATCTATCTCTATCTATCTATCCAAAATTATCTGATGCTGCCACGCAAAACTGATGAAAAAGGGGTAAAATTTAAACACAACATGAGTTTGAATTTTTTAAGACATAGCAAAATTCTGAATGAAAATCAAGGGGAGAACTAAAATTGCCCTGTATAAATCTTCGAGATGCGTCATTCAAACTCCAAATACAGCATACACTTGAACTTACTATGCAAGAAGAAATTTAGCTTAATCTTAAATTTGGGGCTGGTGATTTGCACATGATCTTCGCATGCCACTCAAAAAATACATCATGAACGCTTCGAGTGGAGATTGTAGCAAAAAAGGGTCACGGGGGAATTCATTGACACAAAGGTCATCAAACAACAATATAACTGTTGCATGGTTTGAACAGATAATGATATTCATATTACACAAACGAAAGAAAATAAAAATCCATGTGACTAATGCTCTGAATCTGTCCCACTTTGACCATAAATGTTTTATGAATTCTCTCTCTCCTTTACTCTGTATTTTGTATAAAACATGCATGATGACATCGATGAAGGTAAGAAACAGTTAGGTAAGATAAGAAAAATTTTTTGCTTATAGCCCAGCCGACCGCAAAGACCACATCAGGCTGTCACCACTTAAAATCAACTCACCAGTCATTTAAAAAAAAAAAAAAAAAAAAAAAAAAAAAAAAAAAAAAACCTTTCAACACATATCTTTAAATGACATCGTCTGAAACTACCAGAAACTTCGTTAAAAATCTTTCTTCCGTAAAATCTTAAATAAAGATGAAAAATGTTAATCTCTCTCAAAAACTCAAGGATCATCACATCAGGCGGGACATCCCTGAACAGGATCTTCAGGGACTCCGCTTTTAAATGTTTGTGTCTCACATCGTGAAAAGTCCAACACCCCTAAAAGAACATTGTTTCATTGTGATGGCGCATGACAGGGAATGCAACCACGGAGTTTCTTCACTCTTTAAAAGGTAGGCATGGGTAAAATACAAGGCCGGTGTGCAGCCGGCACAGAACCGTTTCCTCTTTACGACCTCCCGACGTGGATGGGGGGAAGTCCTTAAGGTTTGGACGGATCTGAAAGAGTTGTTATTGTCTGTGTTTCCAATCCTCCTCCCAGAGGTTTTCCACATAATCATTAATTTTGGTTTCACATCTGAGCAGGGGATATAAGTGTTGGACAGTTTCTCTCTTGTGGCGTTCTTGGCTAAACATCAACCATTTCGTTCCCCCGCCGATGCCAACATGACCGGGAAACCCCAAGCAAGAGTAATTTTAACCGTCCGCCTTCAACTGCTAAAAAGTTAAAAAAAAAGTAAAAGTTCGGGATGCTAAAGGGTTGCGGCCAGCGATGGCCCCAAAGCTGACAGCGAATCCGACAGAACCAGAAAGTCCCTCTTCGAAGAATGTGAGATTACTTCAAAGCCAGTACCAGAGCAGTAAGTTCAGCAGAAATAGACAGAAGCATCTCAATGAATATTTCCAACAGTATCTGAGAAGGAGCGCCAGGCAGTAGGCTGCACAGGCCACTCCATCTTCAGACTTGGAACCGTCAGTGAAAACTTTTTGACAGGATGGGAATTTGGAACAAGCTCAGCATACAAAGCCTTGTACGCCAGAAAAGCTGGTAGACTCTTTGCGAAAAGCTGCAAGATCGAAACGAATCTTTTGTGTGAAAAGGTCCACGGAGGTTGATCCGGAACTTGGAAAAATCCGACAAAACCCTCCCAGGTCTAGACCTGCATTCCGCACGTAGGGGGGCATACGAAGACCAAAGGGCGGAATACATTTAGGTTGTTTTCAAACTTAACTTTGAACAAGGTCAAAGACACAGTCATAGGCAGGATTCTGCGATTCTGAAACAGTCGGATATAATAATTCAACGACAGTTTCAGCCTGCTTTGGGACAATTTGAAGTTCACCCCCTCTGCGTACGGGCTGTACACAGGGTGGTGCGGAACGCTCCAAGACAGAGATGAACCCTTGATGGTGGAAAAGGGTCCAAGAGTTGGAGGTAAGACGATCTTGCGGAGCCGTACACAGCACAACCGTAGTCCATTTGGAACGGACCAGGGCTCTGTAAGGTGCAGCAAATTTTCTTATCACGCCCCAGTGGGTGTGCGCTACGACCCGCAAATATTCAGTGCTTTCTGGCAAGCAGTTTTGAGGTTTTTGATGGGCTGAGAAAGTTCCAGTTTCGGGTCAAAAATAAATTCCCAAAAACTGCCTCTTAACAGCTGGAATGGGAGATTTCCCTACTTGAAGTTAGGGATCGGGAAAAAACTGACGGAAATTATGGAAGTGAATACACGCGTCTTTGGTGGAGAAAAGGTGAAACCGTTTTCATCTGCCCATCGATGGATTTTATCCACGCAAAGCTGGAGCCTGCGCTGGACACTCGGGTACAGGCTTCCAGTTGCGTAGACAGCAAAATCATCCACAAACAATGACAGTCGAACCCTGCTGAACCGATTGAACAATGTTATTAATCTTGATGCTAAAGAGGGCGGGAGACAGTATGCCCCCTGTGGAACACCCAACTCCTGCTCGTGGACATCAGAAGAGAGTGGGGCAACCCGGACCTGAAAACTGTCGCTCTGCCAAAAATTTTGAATAAAAAACGGAAGATGACCTCGAAAACCCAGATCGGGAGATCAGAAGTATCCCCGACTTCCAGGGGGTATCGTAGGCCTTCTCCAAGTCAAAAAAAATTGCCACTGCATGCTGTTTGTTCAGAAAGGCTTCCGAAGTGTAGATTCCAAAACGAATCAAATGGTCAACAGTAGTCCGATGTTGCGGAAACCACACTGTTCTTTCGCCAAAAGACCATCGGTTCCAGTTTCCACATGAGCCTAGCATTGACCATTTTTTCCATCAATTTACAGACACAGCTGGTCAAAGCTATGGGACGGTAGTTTGATGGATTAGAAAGATCTTTCCAGGTTTGGGGATGGAATAATGAGGCTTTTCGCCAAGAGGGGGGAAAGAAACCTGTAGTCCCACATGGTTGTAGACCTGTAACAGGGATATTCAACCTTCTTGCGGAAGATGTTTCAACAGTTGATAATGGATTTCATCTATACCTGGAGAGGAATCGTGCAGGACAGTAAGGCCCGATTTCAGTTCATTTAAAGTGAAAGGAAGATGTAGTCTTCCATTTGTCTGACAAAAGTTGCAGGTGATTTTTCTTTAAGGGTTTAAATTTTTGACAAAAGTGGCCCGATTTGTTAGAAGAGGAGGAATTCTTTTCTATGGTTGAAAACCAGCAGATTTCAACTGCTTTTTTTTCTGTTATTAAAGAGTCAGCAAACTTGAGATGGTTCACAGTGGGACAGGTGTTCTTCCCTTTGATTTTTTTTAATGATTTTCCCCACTTTTTTCTTGGAATTTTCGACGTCAGCCTGGAGCAGAAACTTCCCCCAGGACCGACGTTTACTGATTTAAAAGTGTGCTCGATTTAGCACGGAGTTTCTGATGGGGTCGACGTTGGGACCCGAAGGTCGATGGTACAACCACGCTGACCCGTTTCCGAACTTTGGAAAATTTGTTGGCCCGAATCAAACCAGGTGTTTTGGGCATTTGAAGTTTATCGGGAAAACACTGGAATACAAGCTTTAGCACACTTATCACAGTGTTATCATGATTTTGCTGGGTCCGGACTCTGAAGAAAATCAGTGCCAGGAAAATTCCTTAGAAATAGTGGCTGCAAATAGATCCCAGTTTGCTTTCTTATAATTTTGATGTTGAGAGACAGAGACGTGTTCATTATTACGGGGTTTTAGAAGGACAGGGAAATGGTCACTTCCGTGCAGATCGTCATGGACAGACCACTCATAGTCCAGGACCACGAGGGGTCACAAACCGACAAATCTAAACACGAAAGTGAACCTTGGAAGAGTAGAGGTAATTGCAGATCCGTCGTTCAGACAACACAAAACCAAATCCGAAGGACATCCTCAATTAGCAGACCTCTGGATGACGTACTGACACTACCCCAAAGAGGGTTGTGACCGTTAAAGTCCCCCCCAACAGCAAAAAAGGTCGAGGAAGTTCTCCTATCAACTGACAAGGTCCTACGACAAAACCGGACAGAAGGGGGTAGATAAAGAGAACAGATTGCACAGTCTTGTGGGAGTGACCTCGCAGCTACACCTGAAGCAAAATAGACAGAGCGACAGGACATACAGCAAAGTTTTGTGTAGGAGAAGGGCAACACCGCCCGACAGTCCCAACATGGATGGTTTTTGCAGTTTTGAAAGAATAATTAAAGCCGAAAGAGTAAAGGTCTTCTGCTTGAATTTTAGTTTCCTGAAGAGCCACGACGGAAGGTTTTATTAGACTGACACAGAACTGCAGCTCCTCAAAGTTGGAATTTAATCCACGATATTCCAATGGGAAAATTGTACAAACCAGGTGCAAGGCGAAAAGGGGAGAAAAAAGGTCATCTCCTCTTCAAAGTCCGCTTCTAATGGAGCCCAATTTATTAGTTAGTTTCACTGACTGTGTTTTTTCTTTGGACCGCTGGCAGACTTGCCCGCAGGTGACAAAGGCCTGGGGTTGGAGATGGTGGAGGTCTGGATTTGGAGATGGAGGTTTTTTCCTCATCTCCACCATCTCCACACTGGGTGGAACTCCCTTGCCCCACGGGGACTGGATAGGAGAGTTCGAGGCGGGAATTTCTGGTTTTTTAATCTGCCCAACAGCAATGTTGTAGACTGCTGGGCAGTCTGAGGGTGGCGGATTTTTTGCCTCCACCAGGGGCAGTCACTTGGGGTTTAAAGGTGGGGGACCTCTTCCACCGAGTTGACAATTCTACCTTGCAATGTTTTGGAAAACGTAAAGTCATCAGTCTGACAGCAACTGACCGAGTGGGAACTGTGGGAACCGTCTTTACGGCCGAAGCAATGAAGCTGTTGGAGTCGACTGCCCACAACCTGCTTGCGGGCTTCAAAAAAGGAGATCTTCTTTTCCGTTTTAATGCTTGTATTTTTGGATTCTTAATCCAAAAAGGACAGTTTTTTGGAAGAGGAGGATGGTCGCCACCGCAGTTAGCACAATTGCTGGATCTTTGCACGCCCATCGTGGTCCCTTGCAGCAAACACCGCACACCTCCTGCCCCAGAACAGCGGTCTCTGACATGGCCAAACCTCTGGCAATCTGAAACACCTCAACGGGACGGCACATATAGCTGAACACGAACATTCAGGTAACCGACTTTGATGACCGGAGGCAACACAGGTTGCAGAATGTCAGAAAGAGGGTGTTGTGGGCCCCTCTCTCTGAACCTTTCTTTACCGACACCCCTGCGCACCTCCGTCACACCCTGGACGCCATTCTGTTTTGATCTCTGCTTCCGAGACACCTGCTAACTCTCGACAAGCGAATCACACCTTTTGGACGAATTCAACTGTTTATGGGAGCACCCTGATCTCCCCTATCCACTAGTTTGTTTGCTTTCAAAAGCTGTTCAGATTTTTTCTGGGGATCGACATTGAATAAGAAACGAACCATTCCTCAACCTTTTTATGGACCTAGGGTTTACCCCGCTATACCATGAAAGCCCTTTGGATAGCAAAAGGGCTAAAAGCTGAAAGGGGTCTTTCCTGCTCGTCCCTTCCACCACGAGCCAGGAAGCCCAGAAACCTTTCCTCTGTCTTACCTCACTGTCAAATCACTGTCTGTTGAGAAAGCCCTGGAAATAGGGATACTGCCTTCCTCTTCCCTTTGGGGGAATATTTTTTGAAAAAGCCATATTTATTTTATTGTGATTCATCCCTCCCTTACCCACCCACCTTGGAGTCCAACAAGGGGCCAGGGCCAAGAAACCAATGTCTTGACCCCTTCCAGGCTTTGGGGGAGACATACGACAAACAGAAACCACCAACCCTATCCCCCTGATCATGCTCAAATCCCGGAACAAAGAACTGAGCACTGCAGGGTTCACAAGGCCACAGGGGAAAATGCCTGTCTTGACCCAGCCCCCCAAAAAGGGGAGCCGATTAGTTAAAACCCGGGGCCCAAAATGTACTCCCTGTCTAGGAGAGGTCCGAGCCAAAGTGATGTGTTGAGAGCGCTGGCCTTCTCAATCACCAGGATCTCATTCCCCTCCGACACAGGTCGCACCGCACGGCCAAAGCGGCGGATCTTAAGGGGACCACAGAGAGAAAGGAGTGTGGAAAAGAAGACTTGAAGGGACACGAAGATAGAAAAGGACCAAATAAGGAAGGCAGAAAACAAGAAAAGGAGAAAGGCGGGTTACTCTTAGTCAGGATCCTCACCCTTAGCCTATCTGACATGGGAAGCCCTACCAGGTCATCAACTCCTTACCACGTTACGCTTAGGCCAGACAGCATCTTCACCTCTCAGGCCTAGAAGCAGTTTGAAAAAACCAGCCTATTTCCAAGTATTGATGCCCCGCCAGCAAAGCCTAAGGGATCACTGGACCGCGCAAGCCCTCCGACCACGACAAGGTCGCAACCCCCGGAGGGAAGAAACAGTTTCTCCAGCCTGAGACTGCAGTAAATAACAGTGAAGTCTATTGATTTGCCTTTCATAAATAATTACAATTAAAAATAATTTTTTTTACAAAGACAAAATTATACATAAATGCTGAGTATTGAGATGTACATATAAGTTGCACAGCAAATTAAGAAAAAAATTTTTTTTTTTAAATTAAGAAAACAACAACTATGCAATGCTATCAAATGGGTTGGAAAACGATTCAAACATTAATTTTTGTACTTCTCATTATTTGAGTGCATCTGTGACTGAAAAATATACAAAACTTCTTTTCCTCATTCTTCTCAGTTCTGGTCTCAAACTTTCTGTGATAATGATACAGTTCTTGCAGTCTCATCTCAGTCTTTGTATATCTTTGTTCAGTAATTGTTTCTGTACAATTACCTCAAGACCCAAGTAGTCGACAAACAACAGACTGCACTCTAAATATGCAACACATAAACCAACAACCAAAACACAATGAAAAATCTTGCCTCATTGACAAGACGATGCTGCATCACAGTTCGTTTCCCACGAAACTCCTCTGCTTCAATAGAGATCTGGTACATGGCTCCACACCCCCTGGACACCGATTAAAAGCCATCATTTTCTCATATTAAATTACATAGACACAAAGAAAATCAGATCCATCTGCACCAAGAGCATACTGAATACAAGATCGACACATACTTCCATGGATAAGTTGTTTGTTAAATGTATGTAACATGAAAGGATTGCTCGAACAAATAAATGTGCGATAGCAATTTAAAAAAAAAAAAAAATATTTAGGTCAGACTCGCTGTGATCTCTTTAAATATCTTCAAAACTGATTAGCTATGCATATTAAACACAGAATTCCATTTCTTTAGTTTCCGTTATTATTCACAGATATGTCCGCTTTTTACTTCCTTTCGGAAGGTTATGTTTTCATCTGGATCTCTTGGATCGTTGATGTGCTTGTCAAGTTTAACTGAACTTGGAGGAAAGACAGAATGTCGCCTACGAACGGCCCTTTAAAGTTTGGAACAGATCCTGTTAAACTCAATCAAGAGATGGATCTTGGGTTCTTCAGACCTTCACAGAGATCTGCCCTGTGCTGTGTGTGTCCTGTCAGACCTTCACAGAGATCTGCCCTGTGCTGTGTGTGTCCTTCTATCAGACCTTCACATAGATCTGCCCTGTGCTGTGTGTGTCCTTCTATCAGACCTTCACAGAGATCTGCCCTGTGCTGTGTGTGTCCTTCTGTCAGACCTTCACAGAGATCTGCCCTGTGCTGTGTGTGTCCTTCTGTCAGACCTTCACAGAGATCTGCCCTGTGCTGTGTGTGTCCTTCTGTCAGACCTTCACAGAGATCTGCCCTGTGCTGTGTGTGTCCTTCTGTCAGACCTTCACAGAGATCTGCCCTGTGCTGTGTGTCCTTCTGTCAGACCTTCAGAGATCTGCCCTGTGCTGTGTGTGTCCTTCTGTCAGACCTTCACAGAGATCTGCCCTGTGCTGTGTGTGTCCTGTCAGACCTTCACAGAGATCTGCCCTGTGCTGTGTGTGTCCTTCTGTCAGACCTTCAGAGATCTGCCCTGTGCTGTGTGTGTCCTTCTGTCAGACCTTCACAGAGATCTGCCCTGTGCTGTGTGTGACCTTCTGTCAGACCTTCACAGAGATCTGCCCTGTGCTGTGTGTGTCCTTCTATCAGACCTTCACAGAGATCTGCCCTGTGCTGTGTGTGTCCTTCTGTCAGACCTTCAGAGATCTGCCCTGTGCTGTGTGTGTCCTTCTGTCAGACCTTCAGAGAGATCTGCCCTGTGCTGTGTGTGTCCTTCTGTCAGACCTTCACAGAGATCTGCCCTGTGCTGTGTGTGTCCTTCTGTCAGACCTTCAGAGAGATCTGCCCTGTGCTGTGTGTGTCCTTCTGTCAGACCTTCAAGATCTGCCCTGTGCTGTGTCGTGTCCTATCAGACCTTCACAGAGATCTGCCCTGTGCTGTGTGTGTCCTGTCAGACCTTCACAGAGATCTGCCCTGTGCTGTGTGTGTCCTTCTATCAGACCTTCACAGAGATCTGCCCTGTGCTGTGTGTGTCCTTCTGTCAGACCTTCAGAGATCTGCCCTGTGCTGTGTGTGTCCTGTCAGACCTTCACAGAGATCTGCCCTGTGCTGTGTGTGTCCTTCTGTCAGACCTTCAGAGATCTGCCCTGTGCTGTGTGTGTCCTTCTGTCAGACCTTCAGAGATCTGCCCTGTGCTGTGTGTGTCCTTCTGTCAGACCTTCAGAGATCTGCCCTGTGCTGTGTGTGTCCTCCTGTCAGACCTTCACAGAGATCTGCCCTGTGCTGTGTGTGTCCTTCTGTCAGACCTTCAGAGATCTGCCCTGTGCTGTGTGTGTCCTTCTGTCAGACCTTCAGAGATCTGCCCTGTGCTGTGTTAGTACTTCTGTCAGACCTTCACAGAGATCTGCCCTGTGCTGTGTGTGTCCTTCTGTCAGACCTTCACAGAGATCTGCCCTGTGCTGTGTGTGTCCTTCTGTCAGACCTTCACAGAGATCTGCCCTGTGCTGTGTGTGTCCTTCTGTCAGACCTTCACAGAGATCTGCCCTCTGCTGTGTGTGTCCTTCTGTCAGACCTTCACAGAGATCTGCCCTGTGCTGTGTGTGTCCTGTCAGACCTTCACAGAGATCTGCCCTGTGCTGTGTGTGTCCTTCTGTCAGACCTTCACAGAGATCTGCCCTGTGCTTGTGTGTCCTTCTGTCAGACCTTCAGAGAGATCTGCCCTGTGCTGTGTGTGTCCTTCTATCAGACCTTCACAGAGATCTGCCCTGTGCTGTGTGTGTCCTTCTGTCAGACCTTCAAGAGATCTGCCCTGTGCTGTGTGTGTCCTTCTGTCAGACCTTCACAGAGATCTGCCCTGTGCTGTGTGTGTCCTTCTGTCAGACCTTCACAGAGATCTGCCCTGTGCTGTGTGTTCCTTCTTCAGACCTTCAAGAGATCTGCCCTGTGCTGTGTGGTCCTTCTGTCAGACCTTCAAGAGATCTGCCCTGTGCTGTGTGTGTCCTTCTGTCAGACCTTCAGAGATCTGCCCTGTCTGTGTGTGTCCCTGTCAGACCTTCACAGAGATCTGCCCTGTGCTGTGTGTGTCCTTCTGTCAGACCTTCAGAGATCTGCCCTGTGCTGTGTGTGTCCTTCTGTCAGACCTTCCAGAGATCTGCCCTGTGCTGTGTGTGACCTTCTGTCAGACCTTCACGAGATCTGCCCCGTGCTGTGTGTGTCCTTCTATCAGACCTTCACAGAGATCTGCCCTGTGCTGTGTGTGTCCTTCTGTCAGACCTTCAGAGATCTGCCCTGTGCTGTGTGTGTCCTTCTGTCAGACCTTCAAGAGATCTCCCTCTGCTGTGTGTGTCCTTCTGTCAGACCTTCCAGAGATCTGCCCTGTGCTGTGTGTGTCCTTCTATCAGACCTTCAAGAGATCTGCCCTGTGCTGTGTGTGTCCTGTCAGACCTTCAGAGATCTGCCCTTGCTGTGTGTGTCCTTCTTCAGACCTTCACAGAGATCTGCCCGTGCTGTGTGTGTCCTGTACAGACCTTCACAGAGATCTGCCCTGTGCTGTGTGTGTCCTTCTATCAGACCTTCACAGAGATCTGCCCTCTGCTGTGTGTGTAACCTATCCTGTCTCAGACCTTCACAGAGATCTGCCCTGTGCTGTGTGTGTCCTTCTATCAGACCTTCAGAGATCTGCCCTTGCTGTGTGTGTCCTTCTGTCAGACCTTCAGAGATCTGCCCTGTGCTGTGTGTGCCTTCTGTCAGACCTTCAAGAGATCTGCCCTGTGCTGTGTGTGTACTTCTGTCAGACCTTCACAGAGATCTGCCCTGTGCTGTGTGTGTCCTTCTATCAGACCTTACAGAGATCTGCCCTGTGCTGTGTGTGTCCTTCTGTCAGACCTTCAGAGATCTGCCCTGTGCTGTGTTGTCTTCTGTCAGACCTTCACAGAGATCTGCCCTGTGCTGTGGTGTGTACCTGTCAGACCTTCACAGAGATCTGCCCTGTGCTGTGTGTGTCCTTCTATCAGACCTTCACAGAGATCTGCCCTGTGCTGTGTGTGTCCTTCTGTCAGACCTTCAGAGATCTGCCCTCTGCTGTGTGTGTCCTTCTGTCAGACCTTCAGAGATCTGCCCTGTGCTGTGTGTTTTGCCTTCCAGTATTTTGTACTGTATTCCTGTTTCATAGCCTCACAAAAGACTGCCCTGGTGACTGATGGTGTTTTAAACACAGAACTGCTTACTGTGATGCTATAAAATCAGCGTTCACGAATAAGCCTTGCTGTGATTTCTGTCAATTCAAAACTGTGTTGATCCTACTAAAGATTACAAAATCAGCCCTTCTGTTTGTCCTTACATTCAAGGTTCAAAGATCTCACATTGTGCCTTTTATCCCTTGAAATCTGTGTGCTTTGTATGTCCTTCTATCAGTACATTATAATTTTCTTGCTGTTGAATTTTTGTACTGACCAATATAATTATATCTCCAAACTTAACTGTTGCCCTCCTCAAGATACCTGTGCTGTTTTACATATGACCTTCAAGAGATCGCTGTGGGTGGACGTAGATTAGATCCCTTGCATGTGGTTAAATATGTCAGGAAAGAATCGCGGGCTTGGTGTGTAGACCACAGAGACGCTCCCATGCGGGCCATCCGGGTTCAGGAGGTGGGGGTGTTCCTTTTCAGAAACCTTCGGAACTCACCTGGCCGAGGTGTTATGCACCAATAATTCTTCTCCTCATCAGACCATCACAAATTCCCCCTTCCTTGCCAGATTTCCTGCTGTTGTTTTCCCCCACAGATTTCTGCTGTTGTTACATCATGTAGCCTTAAGGGGATATGACCCTTTGCAGTGGTTCACTCTACATTCAGACCCCCTGTTGTTATGTCAAAAAAATTGCCTGTGCATGTGTGACTTCTTCAGAATGTCCAATCTGCCTTGTTTTCCCAGCACTTTCAAATGCCCTCTCTGTGTTACTTCTTTAAAAAAAGTCCTGTGCTGTGGTAGCCTTCTAAACTTAACAGACATCTCCATCTTGTGTGTCTCGCAGACAAATGCCCGTGCTTTTTTTCAGCCAACCTACACAAACTGCACATTCTGAGGGTCCTTCTCGACCTTCAATGACTGCCCTGTGCTTATTTCTCATCAGAAAATCTGCTGTAGTGTGTCCGCTTTCTGCAATACTATCAGAACTTGCCCTGAACTTGAAGTGATTCAACTTCACAGGTCTCCTGTGTGGTGTGGTCAACCTTCACAAGACTATTGTTGTCGGTCCTTCTTCCCTGTCACTGGATACTGCCTGTACTGGGTGTGTTGACAACTTCAAGATGCTGTGCTGGTGTGTTATCAACTTGGATTATGCCTGGCAGGTGTGCTCCTATGTAATGTACTGACAAACTCATACCAAAAAAGCACACCCTCGCACTGATGGCCTGTTTAAAACAAAACTGTTACATGCAAATGTAATAAAAAATCAGCGATTCACGAATAAAGTCTTGCTGATTTCTGACATTCAAAACTGTGTTTACTCATACTGAAAAAGAAAAACAGTCTCCGTAAGACTAAAACATAACATGGGGTCAAACATCTCAACATGAAAATGCCTTTTTAGTCTCTGAATATGTGTGATTTTATTGTCACAACTTGAAACATACAGTACAGTGTTATTAATTGATTTCTTGATTATAGAAATTATTTGGTACTGACATCAATAAATTATACTAAAATTCAACCAGTCTGACACCCCTCCACATATACCTGTCCGTTTTTACAAAATAGACCATCAAAAGAAAGTGGTGGGAATAGTATCCACAATATGCAGGATTAAAATGATCAGGAAAAAGGGGAAACTTGGGTGTGTAGAAGAAGACGCATCAATCAAGGGCAATCCCGGGGTGCAGAGGTGGGGGGTTGTTTCAAGGAAAACTTTGGAACACCTGGAACCGAGGAGGGTAGCACCAATAATTCTCTCCCAGCAGATGCCATGCAACAATTCTCTTCCTTGCCAGTGCCTGCTTTTTTTCCCCCATCATTTACATAACAGTCTATTGTTACAATCATATTGCTGGAAAGGTGAGATAATGAACTTTGCACAAGCAGTTCACTGCTAATATCAGACCACTGTTGTTATGTAAAAAAAAATGTAATGTTGACTTATTGACATGAAAATGTCCAATATGCCTTGTTCTTCTAGGCTCTTTGTAAAATACCATCTCTGTTACTTTTAAAAAAAGTCTGTTAAAGGAGTAGGACCTAAAACTAAATATAAAACATGACTATATCACATCACAGGGTAGAAGGAAAAATGGGAGAATTTTTTCAAGCAACAACTAACAAACTGGCACATTCTAGAGGCGGACACTCGCTCTTGCTGCCTCTGTGACTAATTCTCATCAGAAAAGGGCTTAGTATGAGTGTCCTGCATTTCTGCAATTACTGGATCAGAACTTGCACCACTGAACACCATTGAAGTGATCAACAGCAGTGCAGTGTCTCCTTTGGTGGGTCACCTCAAGACAATTTGTCGGAGTCTTTCCCTGTAGACTGGTACTGCCAGACTGTGATGGGACAAGTCAAGGAGTGATGGTGGGTTAGGAACTGGAATGAGTGGCATGGAGGTAATGCACCTGAGTGACAGTACAGAAGATAACCCCCCCCCCTCCCCCCGACAAAAACAACACACACACATACAAAAGAAAGCTAAGCAAACAAACAAAGAACTCATCGCAACCAACATTTTGGAGAGTAACTCTTTACCTGAGATATCACTGACTTCAATGGTCTTGGCGCCGGGGAAATGCTAATTTGAGTTTCTCCTGGATGATTTTTTCACCTTCTGTCGGTGGTACCTTGCTGCTGTATGGACAGGCATTCTGCGACAGGGATGGCAACAATCTCTGACACAGTGCTGGTGTCTGTGGATGCTGGAAAGGTGTTGTTCTCCACCATGCACACCTGCTGATCTATGTAAGAAAAAAATAAAATAAAATAACAGTATGACCAACAATTTATAACATGATTCCATGAAGTGATGATCAATACAAGTATTAATACTTAACGAAAATCAACAGAATTTTTATGAGATTAAAAAAAATAATATGTTTTTGTTTTTAACTGTTGCTTACTCCTTTATTACATTATCTCCAATGACATCATTCTTAAATTAAACTAAATGCGGTAGATCTTTGTTCCTAAAAAAAAAAGGAAGAGAAAACAAAAAAATTTTTTAAAAAATCAGTTGTGTTCTTAACAGAATCATCCTACTTTCTTCCACCAACCATAAACTTTCTCTCTTTATGGTTAAAACGCACAGACACACACACCCTCCCCCCAAGCAAAGATAATTTAGAAAATGAATTACCTCATATCTAATTTTCCACATAAACCATCAAATTATTTTAAGGTCAAACAACATAATAACTGTCTTAACAACAGACAGCAAATAGATGCAATTTTATTAGACTTTTCTAAAGCCTTTGATAAGGTTGACCATGAGGGCCTGCTACTTAAATTAGAAGACATCGGCACTGGCGGTTCTTTGCTAAAATGGTCTAGATCATTCCTTGTTGGGAGAATGCAGAAAGTTATTGTGGAAGGGTCGTCATCCCATTGTAAACCAGTCTTGTCAGGTGTACCACAGGGAACTGTTCTGGGGCCCTTGTTTTTTTTTAATTTATATAAATGACTTAAGTAGAAATCTCTCTCCTGGAACTACTATAAGGCTTTTTGCAGATGACAGCTTGGTACATAGAATAATCAGAAGCAAGAATGATACACGCATTCTACAAGAAAATCTAAACGCTTTACAAGAGTGGAAAGAAACTTGGAAAACGGAATTTCATCCCCACAAGATAAGATAATGTTGCTTATAGCCCAGCCGACCGCAAAGGGCCACATCAGGGCTGTCACCACAAGAGCCAAGTGTTGCGTATATGTAGTAAAAGCTCACCAACTAGATCAGAATACTCTATTCACAATACTATTCTTAAAGAAACCAATGCTGCATAATATTTAGGCGTGATTATAGATAGTCGTCTCAAATGGAAAGAACATTACAATTTAGTATGTAAGAAAGCAAACAACATCTTAGCTTCAGGAACACCAACGACTGCCCCCAAAAGGTTAAGGATGACTGCTAAAAAACACTGGTTAGACCAGTACTGGAATATGGTTGCTCAGTCTGGGATCCTTACAATCTAAAGGACATTGATAACCTCGAAAAGATTCAGAAGAAAGCTGCACGGTTCGCAACAGGGACCATATCAGAGAGAAAGGGAATACTAGGAAGAACATGAGGAAATTAGAATGGAAACCCTTAGAAGAGAGAAGAACCTTTATTAAACTTAATACTTTCTTCAAAGGCAGAGCTAAACTAATTGATATCCCAATGGAACAGCTAGTATTTAATTTTCTTTTCTTTCTTTCTGCGTACACAGGCTGATACTCCTGCGGACACTCCCTGTATAGCCAGGCAGTGGAGTTTTGTGTGTATGACCCTTTTTTATCCCGCCATTAAGGCAGCCATACTCCATCTTCGGGGAAGGCTAGTATTTAATAAAAGTAGCACCAGGAGTGGCGGTCAATCTTATGCAATACCTGCATCAAATATTGACAGCCATTTACATACATTTTATCCTAGTTCTGTAAGGCTGTGGAACTCACTGCCGGGTGCCATCAAGACTGCCACAAATGCAGTCTCTTGTAAAAATCTTGAGATCTGCATATTGATTGACTTTTCTATTTTAACTTCCCCATATATTTTATGGTTACCTAGGCCTTAACCTGGCCATTGCTTTTAACCTTTTAAATATCATGTTGCTCCAGGGGCCATCAGGCTGAGTCTCATTCTTTTTTTTTTTAACAAGCATGCTGGTGACCTACTCATTCTTGAGTGCACCAGCTTTTAACCCTTTTACCGCCAGACATTCTATTTTGCATAAATCCCCCTCGCCAGCCATTTTTCAAAAAAAGCTCTTATTTTATACCAGTATATGTGAAACGCGGATATCTCTGGAACTAAACAACCAATTTTCATGCTATTTTTTGTAAAATGAAGGAGATATACTGTACTTTTATTATATCATAACATGTTAGTAATGGTAACAGGGGTTCCATTTATTGCAAAATTTTGCGTAATTATTGCGTTTTTCTGCCTTCCTACGAATTTTTTTCGCGGCCGTGCGTTTAGCGACGCAATTTTCCCAGGACCCTGTTCTCAACCGCAAGCCTATGTCAGAGGGGCAAAACACGGCACAGACCTACAGCAGACTGCTTGACACCGCCAATTAGTGATAGTGCGTGCACATTTTACTCTGTGGCACTCGCTGACTTTTTGCTAGATCAAGAATGTTCCAAAACGCCTCATCCTTTCTCCCCTCGAAATAAAATGGAATCTTTCCCGCGTCTGCGATGGTGCCATCTTCCAATCGGAATACGTTATGACTTCCCACGCACACACGATCATCCCACGTGATTCTGTGTTAAGGCGCGTGATTCAGAGCTGTTTTGACGGGAGTGAGTACAGTTTACTTTGTTACGCATTTTTTTTCAGTGCTGACGCAATTTTTGCGGAGGCGTGCGTTTCTTGACGCAAAAACTAAAAAGTCAGTGGAACCCCTGGGTAAGTAAACAACAATTTCAAATTTTTAGTACTTTCAAGTGCCAAAAAAAATGCAAAATAAAAAAAGAATGTTATGTTCCTTCTAAACGTAAAAAATGAAGAAAGAATGCCAACAAACTCTCACCAAGGGAGGAAAAATACTCCACTCACAATTGAAGACCAGAAAGTATGGTATTTCCAACAGAAAAGTGGAAGAAACAGCCACAAATACAACTACTCAATAGCAGGGAACACACACACACACACACACACACACACACACACACACACACACACACACACCTTATGCCTAACTGGTACACATGTAAGAAAGAAAAAGGAAACACACACACACACACACACACACGCACACACACACACATACACACAGTCCCTTTCACTCTCAACAGTAATATTTTTTTATGAACACAAAGTCATTCATGTGCCTGTTGATCTTGAACCTTTGAGAGCCCTTCAGCTATTCATAAAAGATTAAAACCCACCCAACACGTCTGTGCCCTCTCACGTGTCAGTCGGCCACGCCCCCTTCAACCTCGACCAGCAAGTGTCGGCCACAGCGTGTGTGAAGTGCACTGCCTAAAGTGTTAGCTCGCCCCCTCACATAACCCATCAGTCAGTCAGTGAACAGTCAGTCAGTGCTGGCTGGCTCAACGCAAAAACACTGGGGCACAGCGGTAGTAAGTGGGTGTCTAGTCTTATCTCTCGTCAGCACGCCTCCTCTCCCAACTATTTGGCCACGGTCCAACGCTTCACATTGCAATAATTCGGTCAAGCCCTCACTACCGTTGTTTTCTTGTAACTATCTGGGTCTTCTTCATCTGTATTAGGAACAACTGACCGTCTAATCAATATTCCCAGCACTTGATGTGTGGTAAATGTATGGCAAGGTCGAGTATGTAAAGTGCTTGGTGGTGACATCATAGTGAATGGAAAAACAATCGGAATAAAGTCGATAAAACACTGAACTGAATAGTGTTCTGACAAAGCAAATGGCTGTGAGCACGGGCCAGACCATCCCCCAACTATGACGTTTATTGCTGGCTTTTTATCTCATGAACTTGGATCGTGAGAGTATCGGAGTTAGGTCACCCTACTTTGTTGCCAAATGGCGACGTCGGCGCTCGCCCTGTTGTCGCCAAAAGGCACCTATGGCGGTGAAAGGGTTAAGAAAGAAGAACATCCATGGCAGTAGCTTTCCTTTCACAGCCATCTAAACAGAAAAAACAAAACAAAAAAAGAAGCAACAAGACAAGACTGCTGCATGAGTAATTTGAGGAAATCTAAACAGAAAAACAAAACAAAAAAGAAGCAACAAGACTAGACTGCTGCATGAGTAATTTGAGGAAATCTAAACAGAAAAAAACAAAACAAAAAGAAGCAACAAGACTAGACTGCTGCATGAGTAATTTGAGGAAATCTAAACAGAAAAACATAACAGAAAAACATAACAAAAAAGAAGCAACAAGACTAGACTGCTGCATGAGTAATTTGAGGAAATAATAAGTACAACTGGTTTGTTTTTATATGGATAGAGGCCCTGACATAAAGAGAAATAGTTCATATACATGGGGTGTTAATTTTTGATGACATCACTTCACAAAGATTTCCTTTTCTAATCGTAACTACGTACCCCCTCCCCCTTCTTTTTTTCTTTTTTCTATGCTACCTAAATCGCAACTATTCCTTTCTCATTAATATTCTTGTATCTCATTCTCAAGCTATTTAAATGACAAGAGAGGAATTCTCAATTCCTTTCCCCCCAAAGCATGTGCATGTGTGTGAGTGCATGCGCGCAAGTGCATATGTGTGTTTACAAAAATAAGTGTATATATATGTATCCATGTATAGTGTACGCAAACATGGGCAAGGATGATCTGGACAGAGAAGGCTGGATGGAAGGTGAAGTGGGGGAAAGGTGAGTAGCAAGCGAACCTATAGATACGATGTCGATAACATCAATCCTATTACGCTGAACTGTGTGGATGATGCAACATGTCCTGATCATTCATCACCTTCTACATCGATATTCCAGTCTTATTGGTGCGATTTTTGTTGAACTAATACCAGCCACTGATGTTGAAGAATCCTCTTTTTCCGCATGTTAACACACGTCAACTGCTCTGAAATTATCAGTTTTAAGCATGGCAGCAGGCAGCCGCATCATGGTCAGGGAGCACTCACCGAAGCCAAGTTTACATAATTCGTCCATCTAAGCTCAGTCTTTTTTTTTCTACGAAAAATCGTTGGTCTTTTGTATATAAGAAGTATACTGTGAACTGTTTTTGTGTCTAAGTGACACAATTAAATTTACAAACCTGTCGTGTAAAATGTAAGAGTCGCAACATTTTCAAAGCAGAAGGTTGACAAGAGGTCCCTCCTTCGCCTGACCATGACCTTCCGGCACAGCTGACAGGGGTAATCTCTGTCTGTAATTTTCAAATGCACAGTTTAACTTATCAGAAATGTTAAAATTACAACTTATGCTGACTAGGCCATGCATATAATTTTGGATATGATAATATGGAGAAGTCATATTTGTTTTACTTTTAAATATCTATGATATTTTTATAACTATCCAAATAATAACAAACCCCTTGCAGACGACAAATGGCGTTTACCCCTTTCTCGCGTCCTCGCCCGCATTGTACGTATAGTAAATATTGGAGGCTGCAATGATTTGCTTTGATTTATGATGCTTTACTTTTGTACACACATGATGATTCTCTGCTTGCTTTCCATTTACCACTGTATGCTAATCAGACCATTCTTCAAGATCTATGCATAGCCGTCTGCAGTTAATTCTTCCGCCCCAACTGGCATAGGCTTACTTTACAACACTACTACACCATTCCAGTGTCAGATCTTGCGATGCCGATAGGTGTTCCCATATTCAATGTTGTAAAACTTCTGACAATCAATTTACGTACAATATCAAATGTGTTTCATGTATAATTTAGAGTCATGAACTAACATAATTTGATAAAAAAGAATGATACTTAAGAGTTCCTCGTGGGTCAGCTTGTTACATAGGTTCAAAGTCCACAAACCGAAACTTGTTCAAACCGAAGCCAGGGACTGCAGTTCTGAACATGTTCATCAACGTCGCCAGACGGACTTCGATTTTAGAGCAGATTACACTTAATGAGAGTCCAGACATATGGACGTGAATTTCACTATTTACTCTGTAAAATATTTCTGAATACTATCTGCGCCAGTGCGAGCAGTTTGACTTGATACAAAATGATAGTAGACCAACGACACGCGACAACTCCAATCATATTTAACATGAAATTAATATTAATTAAAATGAAACTAGTTACTCAATTACCCCTCTTTATTTTGATTGTAGATTATTCTCAGTGTGTGTGTGTGTGTGTGTGTGTGGTGTGTGTGTGTGTGTGTGTGTGTGTTCTTTTGAAGTATTATTTCACTTTGGCATAGTAACAGACTTGATGTCCTTGGCCACTATCCCTTCTTTCTCATCTCAGCTGGCTTGGATGTAAACAAAATGAACCAAAAGTGTGTAGATTATTCTGTATGTGTGTGTGTGTGTGTGTATGTGTGTGGTGTTTGTGTGTGTGTGTGCACACGTGTGCACACGCGCGGGCATGTGTGAATGTGTATGCTTCTGTTTGTGTCTGTTTTAGAGTGCATGTAAAGTTTAAGACTTGAAAAAATAAGAGTTCAAGATCAAAAGAATAAATTCAATTATTCCCCCCAAGCAACCATTATTTTCAATCTCACTGTAGCTCCGATTCAGTGTTCAGTATGATATGAGCTCTATGGAATATGTGGAAGACTGGAATCATTTGGTCAAAGTCTATCCACATGACTGGTGTTTCTGAGTGTTGCTCAAATCTTCTGACCAACATCAAACTTAACTTTTTTGCCTATGGAATGCACACCTCCGTGCGCTGCTCAAAGCTCTGCTGCTTACGGCATGCACGATGCCATGTGCTGACTGAAAGCTCCGTTGTCTACGGAATGCACGGATGCGTGCGTTCTTTTTTTTTAAAATTCTACTATTCAAACTGTAATGGTCTAAGAGAAGTAAGTCCCACCAGAAGTTAGTAGAGAGTTCCTGGTAGCCTGACATGCCCTAGTTCAGTAGTTCAAGCAGAGTTCACCTTCGCTATCTGCGGCTGAGACAAAGAACCCTTGCTGGGTTTTTCCAACTTGGAACTGACCGCATTTCTGGCACCGGCCTTTCGTCTGCTAGAGTCTAGTAAAGAATGCCAGCTCAGCGCCATTACTGTTTCAGTGTATTCAAGGCGGTTCCGATAAACGAAGGAGAGTCGATCAACAGTGGAGATGATAGGAGGATGAGGGATTCTATTTGAAGATGTTCTTGATTACAATGACAAATCAACCGATTAACTGATTCAGTAACACACACACAGGCGCTTGACTTGCAAAACCTCTCTAGCCCAAATTCTGTGAAATTGTTTAAAAATGGATAATAACTGATTGCGAAAAGTATCATAACCATAACTGTATTAGGTGAATGCTTTTTTGTATCATTTTGTCGGCATGCCATTACTAACATTGATGGTCAAACTCTGCACTTGTTTTTATTTCTGTGTGTTTTGGTTACTTCATTTTTCTGTGCGTTGTCTCAACAGAGGATCTCTTAGAGTTTTGAAAGTACATTCATCTATAAGTCCTTGATTTCTTTTATCTTTTCGGACATACCAAACATGATGTTAACACGGACCAAACATAACAGGTAAAATAAATTCCAAAAATGCCAAAATCGCTACGTAAGCGGGGGTTTTAGCGTGAGGGGCTGTGTGCGGGAGGGGGGAAAACTCATGTTGCATGCATACGCAGGAATAGTGTTAACAGAAAAATTAATATGCTGCCTACTTAAATTGGGCGCATATGGATGCTGAATGGAAAAGACACACACACACACACGCACGCACGCACGCACACACACGTGCAGGCACGCGCACACCACACACACACACACACACACACACACACACACACACACACACACACACACACACACACACACACACACACACACACACACACACACACACACACACACACACACACACACACACACACACACACACACACACAAAACGTCCATTTTGCACCCAATTTGAGAAGATTATTGATTGCTTGTTCTTTGTTGTCATCATCTTGAATGTTGTTTATCTTGCCTGAAGAAGACCAAAGAGGTCGAAACGCATGGTTTGTCTTGTAGTTTGTTTCCCTTTTTGTCTGGCAGAATAGTATTTTTTCTTTTAAGTTTGTTTCAACACTACAGAATGTCTATATGTCTTAGGCCTGGTTCACATGAGGATATTATCAAAGGGAACATAGAGGGAACACACTGCCCTGTCTCAGATGAAAATGGAACTTGACTGCATCACTTTAATTTCTTTACTTATTACAATTAACCATTTCAACCTTTCTGAGTTTGCAGCATGAACAAATCACGTACTGTTTTCCTCAATCAGTGTAAAATTCATTACAAAATAAGTATTCATTACTACTACTACTACTACTAAAATCAAAAGAGATGCAGTTTATTTCTGGACTCAGCCAAACACAAACAACTCAGTGTGTCATACATTTCAAACAAGGCAAGCTGAAAACTGAATGTATGAGTCAAGCAATGCACCAGACGTCCAAAGGCAAAATGGTGATGTTAGACACATGGATGACAAATGTAAATGAAGTGATATAAATGCGCAATGATGACCCTTTGGAATTCAATGCTAGGGGTCAGATGACTGGTTAAAACAATAGCCAGAAAGAGCCCGGAAGTTACATTGCTTCATCCATCTGCTGTCACTTTCTAGTGCACTTTCAGTTCATATCAGTGTTCCTAGTAACTCGGTCTCTTTCAGCCTCTGCCTGTCTTTTTATCTTTCAGGCCGTTCAGAATCGATGCACACAGTGCTTTTCCACCACCGCCAGCCGCTGGTCGGCTGAAGAGCGGGCCAAGTATTTTCCCGTGAAGGATGGCTACATGGTTCCCATGGACACCTTCAAGGGCAAAGTGGCCTTTGTGACTGGTGGCGCCACTGGGCTGGGTTATGGCATGGCCACAGCGCTGTCACAGCTTGGAGCTGATGTCATCATTGCCAGCAGGTGGGCACCTAATGGATCACTCCACTGATGTGTTCACACATTCCATTCTGATAATTGACTGGGTGTCTGTTTTACACTCCCATAATGTGTCAACACATTCCATCCTGATAATTGACTGGGTGTCTGTTTTACACTCCTATAATGTGTCAACACATTCCATCCTGATAATTGACTGGGTGTATATCTGACCACTCCTATAATGTGTCAACACATTCCATCCTGATAATTGACTGGGTGTATATTTGCTCACTTCTATAATGTGTCAACACATTTGGTGCTGCCAAACTGAATCCCAAAGTTTTTCCATGAAGGTTACATGTTTGAAAGAGATTGACAAAGAAATGCCCCCAGAAACAAAGAAATGCCCCCAGATGATAATGTCTAAAGGTAACTGTCTCTATCAGCCCATTATACTGAGATAATAATGGGTTGTTTTTCTTCTTTATCTACTTTAGTTACAAAAGTCTTACGACTTAGATATTAGTATCAGCTAGAATTAATTTATTCATTACAAGAAAATGCTGTACAGTTGTTCCCTCCTTTCTCTTATTTCCACCTACCTCCCCCCCCCCCCCCCCCTTTCAAATCGTTTCTCCTCTCTCTCTCTCTCTCTCTCTCTCTCTCTCTCTCTCTCTCCGTCATTCTTTCTGTAGTTGCACATATGAGCTTGGGTGACTGAGAGTAAGAATGTGAATATTTGTATTTAATTTGCAGATTATGTGTAAGTGTGCATTAGTTGTTTTTTTCTGTATGTTTTAAACCTACAAGGATTGAAAAAGAAAACAATCTCATTTTAAGGGAATAAACAAAGAAACCTTTGAAACTTGTATAATGCAAACATGCTGACAGAAAAGAAAGCTAGCTCCCTTCCAAGAAAAGTTGTGCATTTTGTGGGAGGAAAAAAATAGAACACCTTTTCAGCAAAACACAGCAAACTAAAACCTTGTCACCTCTTAAATTGTTATATTCTGCAGTCACTACGAAAAAAGAAATCAGACAAAGTTGAAATCTTTTAAAACGTACATTCTAGAGTGTATCCTAGTGTTATGCCTATGTACTTTTCTATGAGCAAAAGTTACTTTATTAGATAATGTTGACAGATTTATATTTTCATGAAACATGAACAGCAATCAACTTCATGTGCCTGTACAGGACTAGGGTTTCAGGAACAGCCTGTAGCTGTTTCATACAGGCATAGGTGCCTGCTAGTATGTATGATGGAAGTGACAGAATGGGTTCAATGTTTGCAGATCTGAATATACATAGGATTAGGCTGGGAAAATCTCCTCATACTGCTCCAGTATGACATATACATGTCACTTGCACACTTTGCTTGTGTACAAATGAGCTGTGCACTGTGTTATAAAGTGTATATGTATATGTAAGTGGCATTGTGTCCCAGTGTGAGTGTGTATGTGTGCGCATGTATGTGTGTGTGCGTGTGTGCTTGTGTGTGTGTGTGCATGTGTGTGTGTGCGTGCATGTGTGTGTGTGTGTGTGTGTTGTGTGTGTGTGTGTGTGTGTTTGTGTGTGTGTGTGTGTGTGTGTGTGTGAGTCCTGCATATATTTTAGATATTGATTAGTTAAACTGTTAAAGCGCCCTGTAGCCTACTTTGTGAGGATGGGCCCTATAGAAATAGTACTCATTATCATTATTATTATATTCCTGACAACTTGAACTCCAGATGTTCATTGAACATGTGCCACACTGGTCATGCTGGCTGGACAGCCGGGTCATCAAAGCAGGATGTACGGGCTGGACTGGATGACTGGACACCTTCCAGGAGTCAGACTCTCAAACATCATCAGCAAGTGCAGGATGAGACTGGACATAGTGCTTTACTCAACGTTCATCCAAACAGTTGATGCTGATTGAACTCACTGTGCCATCTGAAAGCAGAATGGAGGAAGCACAACTCTACAAGACTGGACAGTACGCTAGTGCCAGTGGTTTGAGAAGTCTGGCATCAAGGCCAAAGTTCTCACCATAGGGGTCGGAACAAGGGGGTTTACTGGTACATCTGCATGTAACCTCGTGAAACAGCTCACAGTCTCTGGCAAGAAGAGGACCAGAGCCCTAAAGGTAATGGCAAAAGCTACTGAAACGAGTTCCAGCTGTATCTTTCACAAGGGTTTAATTTTCAAGTTTACAACAGGTGTCCAGTCATAACGTGATGAAGACATCAGCTGCTGGGTACCTTGGCCTTGAGGCACCTGACTGTCCCCAAGAGGGGGGTTCAGATTGAGGCCATGGCATAGAGGAAAGCCAATACTGTCCCCGAGAGGGGGGTTCAGATTGAGGCCATGGCATAGAGGAAAGCCAATACTGTCCCCGAGAGGGGGGTTCAAATCGAGGCCATGGCATAGAGGAAAGCCAATACTGTCCCCGAGAGGGGGTTCAGATCGAGGCCTTGGCATAGAGGAAAGCCAATACTGTCCCCGAGAGGGGGGTTCAGATCGAGGCCATGGCATAGAGGAAAGCCAATACTGTCCCCGAGAGGGGGGTTCAGATCCAGGCCATGGCATAGAGGAAAGCCAATACTGTCCCTGAGAGGGGGGTTCAGATCGAGGCCATGGCATAGAGGAAAGCCAATACTGTCCCCGAGAGGGGGGTTCAGATCGAGGCCATGGCATAGAGGAAAGCCAATACTGTCCCTAAGAGGGGGTTCAGATCGAGGCCATGGCATAGAGGAAAGCCAATAATTGAAGGACATCCAGTTTAGAATCTCCAGGCAGGCTTCTCCCCTCAGAGTGTAAGGAATTAAAGGCTGAAATACTTGCAAGGGGAGGGCTTCTTCTCTGAAGACCTTCTGGTGTCCTGTGCTCCCTGGATTTTCATCCTTCTAGTTTCAGGAACATGTAGCTGTTATTCTCATGAAAACAGGGCCTCTAGCTGTGCTCATGGGTGTGTGAGGATGGGGTGAGACACTTGCTGGTCTGATCATATGTCTTAACATTAGAGGTTGGAAAGCTCTCTCCATACTCACCAGGAACTTTGGGGACTTTAACCCTGGCTGATTATTGAAAATGTGACTCCCTGATCCCATTTCTCAAGTCCTCAGCTATGATTTTGTGTTTTGTGGTCTGCAATCCTTTACACAGTTTCCCAGTTTTCATTTGATTCTGACTGTCAGTTTGGAAGATGTGATGTGCATGGTTCCCCAGGCTGTATGTGATATAATGTGCTGTACCATGTCAAATTCTTCATCTCCAGTATTCTCTTTTATTTAAACAGAAGTGAAGATAGACTGAACAAATCAGCAGAAGAGATCACATCCAAAACTGGGAGAAAGGTAACATTGTTTTTAGTTGTTTTTTAAAATAGATATTCCAAGTGTCCTTGTCAGTGATTATTGTGAGGTAGTTCATGTTCCTTCCTGCTGCAAGTTGTTTGTGATTGTTTCATGACTTAAGAGATATATGAGGATGCTTGTTACATGTTATTTATTTTTTATTTATATAAGCATAATGAGAAGTAGAACTAGATGGACATATCGAAGTTTCCAAATAATAAAAATTGTAATGTTTGATATATTTTATTTTGAAAAAATGAAAAAAAAAAAAAAAAAAAAAATATATATATATATATATATATATATATATATATATATATATATATATATATATATATATACATACATACAGTAGAATTTTGAAACTGGTATGAAAGATAGAAGTTTCCAATCGTTCATATATTTTTAGTAATGCTGTTACCGTGTGCACTGTTAGACTGACTACCAATGTATGACATAGCATGTTAGTGTGAAAGATGTTGAAGATGACTCCTGCATCATGGTTCAGATGGTGGAGTTCAAATGACAGAACTGACACATGACATGTAGTCATGGCATTCATACTCCATTACTGCAGCCATGTTTATCAAGTGATGATGTTAGAATTCCATAGAATTCCATCCTTTTCTGCAGCTAGGGTTAGAGGATGCAGTACTGTGTGTTACACCTATGTGAATGTTATGTAGCCAGGTGTTGCAATGTGTGTGCAAACTGCACCTTTACAAGTCCCAGTTTAATGGACAGCCTGTCTCCTGGCCCAGAGTTACTTCCCTCGGTTAGAAAAAACTTAATTTTTTTTGGTCACATATTGTACCTTGTCAAACACTGTGTTAGAGAAAACTTAATTTTGTTTGTCATATATTGTACCTTGTCAAACACTGTGTTAGAGAAAACTTAATTTTGTTTGTCATATATTGTACCTTGTCAAACACTGTGTTAGAGAAAACTTAATTTTGTTTGTCATATGCTGTACCTGGTCAAACACTGTGCTAGAGAAAACTTAATTTTGTTTGTCATATATTGTACCTTGTCAAACACTGTGCTAGAGAAAACTTAATTTTGTTTGTCATATATTGTACCTTGTCAAACACTGTTAGAAAAAACTTAATTTTTTTTTGGTCACATATTGTACCTTGTCAAACACTGTGTTAGAGAAAACTTAATTTTGTTTGTCATATGTTGTACCTTGTCAAACACTGTGTTAGAGGAAACTTAATTTTGTTTGTCATATATTGTACCTTGTCAAACACTGTGTTAGAGAAACTTGATTTTGTTTGTCATATATTGTACCTTGTCAAACACTGTGCTAGAGAAAACTTAATTTTGTTTGTCATATATTGTACCTTGTCAAACACTGTGCTAGAGAAAAGTCAAATCCAACTCTTCTGTCCTCACACATTACCAGTGCAACATCCTGTTTGAACAAACAGGGGTAAGATGTAGAGGGGGGGGGGGGGGGGGGGGGGGGGAGCACATGACACTCCATCTGTCACATCCCTTCATGTTTGGCTTCTTTAGAGTGAGAGGAGTTCATAGGTTGAAAGGCTTTCATGAATGATGCTTCTTCCTTACTGTTCAGCTGTCCTAGAGTTTCTTCTGCATGACTACTGATCTAGAACAATTCACAGAAAGAAAAAAAAATTACTGTTGTATTTGTGAATGTTTGATATTGGTTTTCTTCTGCGTGCAGGTGTTGCCAGTGCGGATGGATGTGCGTAGAGTGGACGACGTGGCAGCAGCAGTGGACAAGGCTGTGGCGGAGTTTGGTCTGCCGGACCTGGTGGTCAACAACGCGGCAGGAAACTTCATCTCTCCCGACGGAGCGTCTGTCTGCCAATGCCTTTGCCGCCATCATTGGCATCGTGCTGCAGGGCACCGTCAATGTCACCCTGGATCTGGGAAAACGCCTCATCAAACAAAAGAAAGGTAGAGACAGTTGGGTTCTGCCCTGAATACTCCTGCCATGGAGGTTTGTTTCCATTGGTCGCGTTGGTGGGTTGGTTTATCTGTCTGTTGGCAAAGTTATGTAAAAAGATTACAGAATCAATCTGAATGAAAATTGAGGTCCAAGGATGAGCCTGATAAATTCTGGTGCAGATGTGGATGCAAAGGTGGGTCTAGGATCTGTGAAGTAAAAATATGCATAAAATCCCCCAACCATACATCAATTTCTGATAAAAGTCAGTAGAAAAATGAAATGAGGCCCAAGATGACCCATCTAATTTTCTGTGTGGATCTGGGTCAAAAGTGGATCCAGTATTTGTTCAGCAAGGTTACACGAAAACTGTTTAAATTGATTTGAATGAAACGTGGTGGACAGACAACGTGTGGCTCAAGGACAATACTATTAAGTTCAGGAACAGATCCGTGATGCAGATTTGGGTCAAAGGGCAAATTCTGGGTGTTTTCCTTAGTCAAGGTCTGCATGTTCCCGAATGTTCTAGTTGTTGGTCATGTGATTGTTGTTGTGTTGTCATTGTGTTTTTTGTTGTTGCTATTATTATCATTTTTAATTTAGCCCTCTCCTTTCTGTGGTCATTTTAAAGGAGAGAGAAAAAAATGTTTGATTGTACATGATATTAAAAAAAAAAATTTTAGAAAGAGAAGGGGTTAGTTACCGCCAAGGACATTGACAAACAAAGCACAGGACAAGACATGAGCGTCTTGTCCTGTGCTTTGTTTGTCAATGTCCTTGGCGGTAACTAACCCCCTCTCTTTCTAAATTCTTCTTCGTTCTCCGCCCTCAGTCACTCCATTTTAAAACTGTACATGATATGTTTTTAATCATTCAATTTTTTTTCAGATGATGGAAAAACACATATCTATATATCATAGACATTTTCTGTAAAAATCATCATCATCATTTACCAATGACAGAATAGGTCATAGAGGTGGTAAGCTGGACCCCAGGGGTGTCGATGATCTCCATACCTCCCTGTCCAGTCAAGTGCAACAGGCTAGAGGTAAAAAGACCAAACCAGTCCTTGACATTGAAAAAAAAAATATATATATACATATATAATACAAACAAAACCAGATGGTGTCCATGATGCACACTCAGTCTCCCATTTGTTTGCACACAGGTGCCACTTTTCTGGCGATCACAGCTGACTATGCGACGTCTGGTTCTGGCTTCGTCGTTCCCAGCGCCTGTAGCAAAGCTGGTGTGGAGGCCCTGTCTAAGTGAGTGTGCTTGCTTTGTCTGTGTGTTTCAGATTTCACTTTCATTAGTGTCAAGTGCTACACTTTTGACATAATACGCTCTGATTTCATTGACAATGCTACACTGCTACATTTTGTGACCAAATGCTTCGCTAAAAAAAACAAAGAAAAGAACGTGAAAAAAAAAGCTTGCACAGACTTAGCAGCAGCTTACATAGGAGCCGAAACAATGTAGATCTTTAGATTGTAAACGTATTTAATGAAAATGGCCAAGTTCAGTGGAGAGAGTAAGAAAAAGCAGATGAAAGATCTCTAAAGAAGATGGCAGTGTCTAAAGAAGATGGCAGTGTCTAAAGAAGATGGCGATCTCTAAAGAAGATGGCAGTGTCTACAGAAGATGGCAGTGTCTAAAGAAGATGGCAGTGTCTAAAGAAGATGGCGATCTCTAAAGAAGATGGCAGTGTCTACAGAAGATGGCAGTGTCTACAGAAGATGGCAGTGTCTAAAGCAGAAGATGGCAGTGTCTAAAGATTTGGCGATCTCTAAAGAAGATGGCAGTGTCTACAGAAGATGGCAGTGTCTACAGAAGATGGCAGTGTGTACAGAAGATGGCAGTGTGTACAGAAGATGGCAGTGTGTACAGAAGATGGCAGTGTGTACAGAAGATGGCATGTCTAAAGAAGATGGCAGTGTGTACAGAAGATGGCAGTGTCTACAGAAGATGGCAGTGTCTAAAGAAGATGGCAGTGTCTACAGAAGATGGCAGTGTCTACAGAAGATGGCAGTGTCTAAAGAAGATGGCAGTGTGTACAGAAGATGGCAGTGTCTAAAGAAGATGGCAGTGTCTAAAGAAGATGGCAGTGTCTACAGAAGATGGCAGTGTCTACAGAAGATGCAGTGTCTACAGAAGATGGCAGTGTCTAAAGAAGATGGCAGTGTGTACAGAAGATGGCAGTGTGTACAGAAGAGGGCAGTGTCTAAAGAAGATGGCAGTGTCTAAAGAAGATGGCAGTGTCTACAGAAGATGGCAGTGTCTACAGAAGAGGGCAGCGTCTACAGAAGATGGCAGCGTCTACAGAAGATGGCAGTGTCTACAGAAGATGGCAGTGTCTACAGAAGATGGCAGTGTCTACAGAAGATGGCAGTGTCTACAGAAGATGGCAGTGTCTACAGAAGATGGCAGCGTCTACAGAAGATGGCAGCGTCTACAGAAGATGGCAGCGTCTACAGAAGATGCAGTGTCTACAGAAGATGGCACCCTTCTGAACTGGCTTGTTGTTGGGCTATTTTGATTTTTTGTAGGTTAAATTTAGAAAGAAAGGAGGTTAGTTACCGCCAAGGACCTAGACAACAAAGCACAGGGCAAGGTAGGTTGTTAAAACCATGAGATGACTGGCAGGATCTCCTGGTCTGACATGCGATGACTGGCAGACTGCCCTCTTCCGTCTGACCATGCGATGACTGGCAGGACTGCCCTCTTCCTGTCTGACCATGCGATGACTGGCAGGACTGCCCTCTTCTGGTCTGACCATGAGATGACTGGCAGGATTGCCCTCTTCCGGTCTGACCATGCGATGACTGGCAGGATCTTCCTGTCTGACCATGCGATGACTGGCAGACTGCCCTCTTCCTGGTCTGACCATGAGATGACTGGCAGGACTGCCCTCTTCCTGGTCTGACCATGGATGACTGGCAGGATTGTCCTCTTCCTGGTCTGACCATGCAATAACTGGCAGGACTGCCCTCTTCCTGGTCTGACCATGAGATGACTGGCAGGATTGCCTCTTCCTGGTCTGACCATGAGATGACTGGCAGGACTGCCCTCTTCCTGGTCTGACCATGAGATGACTGCAGACTGCCTCTTCCTGGTCTGACCATGAGATGACTGGCAGGACTGCCTCTTCCGGGTCTGACCATGTGATGAATGCAGGACTGCCCTCTTCCTGGTCTGACCATGCAATAACTGGCAGGACTGCCCTCTTCCTGGTCTGACCATGAGATGACTGGCAGGATCTTCCTGGTCTGACCATGAGATGACTGGCAGGATCTTCCTGGTCTGACCATGAGATGACTGGCAGACTGCCCTCTTCCTGGTCTGACCATGAGATGACTGGCAGGACTGCCCTCTTCCTGGTCTGACCATGTGATGACTGGCAGGATTGCCCTCTTCCTGGTCTGACCATGTGATACTGGCAGGATCTTCCTGGTCTGACCATGAGATGACTGGCAGGATCTTCCTGGTCTGACCATGAGATGACTGGCAGGACTGCCCTCTTCCTAGTCTGACCATGCAATAACTGGCAGGACTGCCCTCTTCCTGGTCTGACCATGCAATAACTGGCAGGATTGTCCTCTTCCTGGTCTGACCATGCAATAACTGGCAGGACTGCCCTTCCTGGTCTGACCATGAGATGACTGGCAGGATGCCTCTTCCTAGTCTGACCATGCAATAACTGGCAGGACTGCCCTCTTCCTAGTCTGACCATGCAATAACTGGCAGGATTGTCCTCTTCCTGGTCTGACCATGCAATAACTGGCAGGACTTGCCCTCTTCCTGGTCTGACCATGAGATGACTGGCAGGACTCCCCTCTTCCTGGTCTGACCATGCAATAACTGGCAGGATTGTCCTCTTCCTAGTTGTCATCATGCAGAGTGCCAAGTGAAATGCAACTGAGAGTGCTCATGACATCGCATATGAGGGCTTCTCTTAGATTTGGGAATGCTACACTTGCAATGTCAAATGCTACAGTCTGTGCTTTTGAGGCTTGTCAACTCTGTCTTGTCTTAACTTACTCTGTCAGTTTATTTGTATTTTAACGGTGCACACTCAGAACAATGACTCTCTGTACCAGCTTAGAGGCAGTACATTAGTTTTGAGTGATTAGCTGAAGGTGTTTTGTTGCTTTCTTCTTTTTCCTAATGCATGAGCTCAGTTGATAGAGTGCTGGATTTGTGTACCTGGTGATCCTAAGGTTGCGCGTTTGAACCTCTGACAGCCGGTTTCAGGACAAGGGGATTTTTTTCTTTGGGGTTAACATAGGTTCTGACTCCATTGGCCCAAAAGTCATTTGAATCAGACTATAAACTACGTTATATTTGTGAATGTACACATAACTCTTGAGCACATGTACATTCTCACCTCTAACTTTCACAGGCAGTTTGCCCGTTGGTATTGGTGACATGCATACACATAGTATGCATCCTCCAAGAAAAACACCAGGAATGCAGTTGTCAGCACTCTTTGCAGCACCGATGTAGCTTTCATCAGGTCACTTTTTGTAATGTGGCCATCCTTCCACTTTGAGAAGAAACAAGTGTTGTCAAACACCCCCAGGAAAAAACTTGTTCATCTTTAGACACCCTCCCTTTTTAAAAAAAACTTGATTTTTTTTCCTAAAACATGTTGTCTGCACTAGATTTCCTTACCAGTGTAATTTAGAAGAACGTCTGTTAAAGTCCTGTTTTTAAGGAATTCAGGAGGCAGTAACAGATGTCATCACCACAGGATTATTTCTGCCCAGGTCACTGGCGTAGAGTGGGCACGGTATGGAATGAGGTTCAACTGTATTTCACCTGGTCCTATTGAAACAAAGGTGGGTACTCTGTTTCACCTGGTCCTATTGAAACAAAGGTGGGTACTCTGTTTTACCTGGTCCTATTGAAACAAAGGTGGTACTCTGTTTTACCTGGTCCTATTGAAACAAAGGTGGGTACTCTGTTTTACCTGGTCCTATTGAAACAAAGGTGGGGACTCTGTTTCACCTGGTCCTGTTGAAACAAAGGTGGGTACTCTGTTTCACCTGGTCCTGTTGAAACAAAGGTGGTACTCTGTTTCACCTGGTCCTATTGAAACAAAGGTGGGTACTCTGTTTCACCTGGTCCTATTGAAACAAAGGTGGGTACTCTGTTTCACCTGGTCCTATTGAAACAAAGGTGGGTACTCTGTTTTCACCTGGTCCTATTGAAACAAAGGTGGGTACTCTGTTTCACCTGGTCCTGTTGAAACAAAGGTGGGTACTCCAGTTTGGGGGCACCCATTTTGCCATTTGATGACATTGAAAAATTGATTTTAAAAAATCCTTTGAACTGATAACTTGTGCAGACCAGCAGTGTGGTTAGTGTTGCAGACAACTTGTGCAGACCAGCAATGTGGTTAGTGTTGTGGACAACTTGTACAGACCAGCAATGTGGTTAGTGTTGCAGACCAGCAATGTGGTTAGTGTTGTGGACAACTTGTACAGACCAGCAATGTGGTTAGTGTTGTGGACAACTTGTACAGACCAGCAATGTGGTTAGTGTTGTGGACAACTTGGGCAGACCAGCATTGTGCTTAGTGTTGCAGACACGCTCCTGGTTTGATTCCCATGAGAGCCATTTACTTGTGGCATTTTCTGGCCTGACCGGCTCCTACCCAGAGATGAGTTTGCTGTGGGCTGGCTTAGATACCTGTGGCATTTTCTGCCCCGACCGGCTCCTACCCAGAGATGAGTTTGCTGTGGGCTGGCTTAGATACCTGTGGCATTTTCTGCCCCGACCGGCTCCTACCCAGAGATGAGTTTGCTGTGGGCTGGCTTAGATACCTATGGCATTTTCTGCCCCGACCAGCTCCTACCCAGAGATGAGTTTGCTGTGGGCTGGCTTAGATACCTGTTGCATTTTCTGTCCTGATCGCTCCTACACAGAGATGAGTTTGCTGTGGCTCAGTTAGGATGACTGGGATGACACGGCTGAGTTTCATCTACAGCTAAGGGATGCCACTCACTGAGAGTTGCTTAAATTTCCTGACTTACACTGCATGTGTCTGTGTCTTTTGAGTCTGGTAGACACGGGGATATATTATGAAAGTAAGCATAGAGTACAGCTCTGCATGCAGTCTCAGACCGGAAGGGATTTCTGTAATATCCTCCTCATCATCAATGTCATTTTTTTTAAAGGTACATTTTGGTAAACTGACCTTCACCTTCCAGTGTTCAAGCAAGTAATATCTCAGTATCTGCAGCTGCTATGAACATGATGGCATCAAACAAGCTTTCATTGTGGAACTTTTTTGTGTGTGTGTAGTCAATGGGTTGAAGTTGTTGACAAAAACAGAGCTACCTGTCATTTACAACCTTCAACATAAACATTTTAGATTTAGTCTCATGAAAACCTTTTTCAGGTTGTTTGGCCAAGTATGATTTTTCAGTTTTCGTTTGGTTGTAGATTTACCAGAAAATTAGTCCAGTTTTGAAGGCATTTGGAAGATGTTTTGAAATAAAATGGTTTACTAACATCGATTTTGTTAAAACAACAGACTCAAGTGGACAGATTTTTTAGGAGTGACAGCCCTGATATCCCCCCCCCCCCCCTCCCCCGGTTCAGCTGGGCTGTAAGCAGCATGAAATGAAAAGAAAAACAGGGACTGGAATAGCTCAGTTGGTAGAGCGCCGGACTCGTGATCCTGGGTTTGCGAGTTCGAATTTCGGTGGCAGGGGATTTTTTCCCTCGGAGTTAACATTGGTTCTGTCTCCATTCCCCATACAGTCCTTCGAATGAGACTATAAACCGAGGTTCCGTGTGTGAATGCATGCACAACATCTTGCACACACGTAAAATCCCATCACCAACTTTCGGAAGAGGAGGCCAGTTTGGCTGTTGGCATGGATGACATGTTACACATAGCATGCACCTTCCCCGAAGATGGAGTATGGCTGCCTTAATGAGCGGGATAAAATACGGTCATACACACAAAACTCCACTGCCTGTCTGTAAGACAGTGTCCGCAGGAGTATCAGCCTGCATACGCAGAAGGAAAGAAAGAACAGAAAAACTCATCAAAGTTGATTTGTCGAAAGACATTGCACTTGGTGAAAGGAAAACAGAAAACAAGTTCTCATCTGTTTTTTTCAGGCTTGACATCTCTAGATAATTCTTTTGTGTGACATTGCAATAAAAAATTTTTTTTAAACCCATCCCAGTCAACGCTGTGTAGCAGCCTCCAGATAATGGGGAAGAAAAAAAACCCTGGAAATTAATTCTGTGAAAATGAAAGTTTCATGTCAAAAATGGCTGAGACAGTGAAATCTACGAAAGACAACTGAAGATGGGATTGATGGTGTGGATGGTTATCTTGTAGTTTGTGTGCTGTCAGGAAGCCAGATGTGACTGACAAGTTACTTTGTTTGAATTGAGTGTGTGGATGGGATCTTGTAGTTTGTGTGCTGTCAGGAAGCCAGATGTGACTGACAAGTTACTTTGTTTTGAATTGAGTGGTGTGGATGGTATCTTGTAGTTTGTGTGCTGTCAGGAAGCCAGATGTGACTGACAAGTTACTTTGTTTTGAATTGAGTGGTGTGGATGGTATCTTGTAGTTTGGGGTGCTGTCAGGAAGCCAGAGTGACTGACAAGTTACTTTGTTTTGAATTGAGTGGTGTGGATGGTACTTGTAGTTTGTGTGCTGTCAGGAAGCCAGATGTGACTGACAAGTTACTTTGTTTTGAATTGGTGGTGTGGATGGTATCTTGTAGTTTGTGTGCTGTCAGGAAGCCAGATGTGACTGACAAGTTACTTTGTTTTGAATTGAGTGGTGTGGATGGTATCTAGTAGTTTGTGTGCTGTCAGGAAGCCAGATTTTGAAATGACAAGTTACTTTGTTTTGAATTGAGGGTGTGGATGGTATCTTGTAGTTTGTGTGCTGTCAGGAAGCCAGATGTGACTGACAAGTTACTTTGTTTTGAATTGAGTGGTGGGATGGTATCTTGTAGTTGTGTGTGCTGTCAGGAAGCCAGATGTGACTGACAAGTACTTTGTTTTGAATTGAGTGGTGTGGATGTATCTTGTAGTTTGTGTGCTGTCAGAAGCCAGATGTGACTGACAAGTTACTTTGTTTTGAATTGAGTGGTGTGGTGGTATCTTGTAGTTTGTGTGCTGTCAGGAAGCCAGATGTGTACTGACAAGTTACTTTGTTTTGAATTGAGTGGGTGTGGACGGTATCTTGTAGTTTGTGTGCTGTCAGGAAGCCAGATGTGACTGACAAGTTACTTTGTTTTGAATTGAGTGGTGTGGAGGTATCTTGTAGTTGTGTGCTGTCAGGAAGCCAGATGTGACTGACAAGTTACTTTGTTTTGAATTGAGTGGTGTGGATGGTATCTTGTAGTTTGTGTGCTGTCAGAAGCCAGAGTGACTGACAAGTTACTTTGTTTTGAATTGAGTGGTGTGGATGGTATCTTGTAGTTTGTGTGCTGTCAGGAAGCCAGATGTGACTGACAAGTTACTTTGTTTTGAATTGAGTGGTGTGGATGGTATCTTGTAGTTTGTGTGCTGTCAGGAAGCCAGATGTGACTGACAAGTTACTTTGTTTGAATTGAGTGGTGTGATGTATCTTGTAGTTTGTGTGCTGTCAGGAAGCCAGAGGTGACTGACAAGTTACTTTGTTTTGAATTGAGTGGTGGGATGGTATCTTGTATTTGTGTGCTTCAGGAAGCCAGATGTGACTGACAAGTTACTTTGTTTTGAATTGAGTGGTGTGGACGGTATCTTGTAGTTTGTGTGCTGTCAGGAAGCCAGATGTGACGACAAGTACTTTGTTTTGAATTGAGTGGTGTGGATGGTATCTTCAGACCTTCCAACCGTCCCGTTCCCACCGTATTTTCGTACGGAGAAGAAGAAAAATACAGAAAATACGATCGACTGTAAATCAATACGGAGATAAAATCTCCCAAACATAAGCTCGAGAATGGCATAATAAAACCGTTCCAGTCGTGTGTTTCGACTACACGGACACTGGTCGAGAGAGACAGAGAGAGAGAAGGGAAGGGAAGGCTTGGCTTGTGTGCGACGAACATCGCAATGGAATGGCTCAGTCGTGTGTTTCGACTACACAGACACTGGTTGAGAGAGACAGAGAGAGAGAAGGGAAAGGAAGGCTTGGCTTGTGTGCGACGAACATGGCAATGGAATGGCTATTTTTAGCCTCTGCCTGCCTCAACATCGACCATCGACCAATCGCGTTAGCTGTTGCGTTAAGCTATTCCAACTTTTGTCCAATCAACGAAACTTTTGAGTTGCTTCTGCTTTCCGGTTGAAAGTTCTACTATCCAGAGATTGTCCAAGTTTAATCGAGGGGGGAAAAATGGAGAAAACTTTGCAAAAGCGGAAAATCGAGGAGTCAACGGCATCAGGCAGTGGAGGAAAAAAGCAACAGAAACGAGATCAGCACTACCTGAAGTCGTACACTAAGACGTACCCGTGCACAGTGGAATCCAAAGTTGATCAACTTTTGCCAGATGCACGGTGTGCGATTTCGACTTTGTAATTAGTGCCGGTGGCGCCAACGATGTTGGCAGGCACGTGAAGTCGGCAAGACATACGAAAAAAGGAGCAGCTCTGGTGCAATCGTCCAAAGTTACCAATTTTTTCGACTCTGTCTCTTCCAAAGACAAATGTGATGAGCAGGATGTGATTCGTGCTGAAACCCTGTTCACTCACTTCCTCGTGGAGCACAACATTCCACTGAGTGCTTCCGACCATGCTGGGCCCTTGTTCAGAGCTATGTTTCCAGGCAATAAAATTGCCGAAAGCTATGCATGCGCAAGGACGAAGACGACAGAAATTGTGAGAACCTGTGGTAGTCAGGTGTCAGCCGGACTTGCAGACTCCATGAGAAACGGCCCCTTTGTACTGGGCACTGATGGCAGTCAAGAAGGAGAGAGAAAATTGTTTCCCATCGTGGTGACTGTGGAGCGTGATTTCCAGATTCACACTGAGCTGCTGAGTATCCCATCTTGCGAAGGGTCGGCTACAGGCGAAAACATCTTCAGCATCATACTCCTTTGCTTATGTTTGTGTTTTTGTGCGACATCATGTTTTCCCCCCTGTGTATCTCTTCTGTGTGTCTGTATGACTGCTAGTGAACCATGGTTCTTTTATAATGATTTTTAGCTATAATTTTAATAATGTCTGTGTATGTTGTGTGTACATGTACATTATACTATATGCAGGGGTTGTTTATAGGTTTTTTTTTCTCATTTAAATAATATAATAAATATCTAACATGATTATGCCGTGCATGCGATGAAAATACTGGCAACTGCTTGAAAATACTGAGAACAGTTGCAAAAGATACTGACAAGCCATTTAGGTATTGGAAGGTCTGTATCTTGTAGTTTGTGTGCTGTCAGGAAGCCAGATGTGACTGACAAGTTACTTTGTTTTGAATTGAGTGGTGTGATGGTATCTTCCAGTTTGTGTGCTGTCAGGAAGCCAGATGTGACTGACAAGTTACTTTGTTTTGAATTGAGTGGTGTGGATGGTATCTTGTAGTTTGTGTGCTGTCAGGAAGCCAGATGTGACTGACAAGTTACTTTGTTTTGAACTGTAGTTGCCTTGACTTGAAATGATGTGAATGAAGCGTCTGTTTATTTGATTTGTGTGTGTGTGTGTGTGTGAAGATGGTGGATGGTTACGCTTTATTTGAAGTACCGCTAGCAATCTGTTTATGGGGTAGAAAATGTAAACATGATCACACTTCACAATAATGCCTCTAACCCAATTGAAAAGAAATGTGTATGATAACTTGGAAAAGGTAGAACACATTTAGAGTCAGTCAGATAGTCTGTTAGTCTTGGCTAAGATGACAAATGATACTGATATGTTTGTTGTTGATACATTTGTATGATCAAAAATCCTCCCGGGGAATGTCCCTGTTATCTGCTCTACCATTCCTTGATTTGCTTTCGGCCAGTGTCATTTGAACTGATGTGATGGTGATACAGTTCCTTTTTTTCAGGGAGCCTTCAGCCGCTTAGATCCCACGGGTCAGTTTATGACGGAGTTTGTGAAAAGAATTCCCACCGGTCGTGCAGGGGATGTCACTGAACTGGTCAATTTGGCACTGTACTTGCTCAGCGACTACTCTAGCTGGGTCAATGGACAGGTATGGGGATTTTGAAATGTGTGTGTTTGTGTGTGTGTGTGTGTGTGTGTGTGTGTGTGTGTGTTGTTTGAATGCCTGTCGTCAAAGTCAGGCAGCAAAGTACAAAGTTGTAAACCTGTATATTATTGCTGGTTTGTGCTCAGTTGAAATTTGTATGGATTTGTGGTCACTCATTTATTTTCCAATGCAGAAATTCCTGCAAATGTTGAACTCGAAGCAAAGATCACAACTGGCATGGTTTCCTGGATGCCATTGGCTAGCTGTAGCCTGGATGCTATTGGCTTGCTGTAGCCTGGATGCCATTGGCTAGCTGTAGCCTGGATGCTATTGGCTTGCTGTAGCCTGGATGCCATTGGCTAGCTGTAGCCTGGATGCTATTGGCTTGCTGTAGCCTGGATGCCATTGGCTAGCTGTAGCCTGGATGCCACTGGCTAGCTGTAGCCTGGATGCCACTGGCTAGCTGTAGCCTGGATGCCATTGGCTAGCTGTAGCCTGGATGCCATTGGCTAGCTGTAGCCATGGATGCCATTGGCTAGCTGTAGCCTGGATGCTATTGGCTTGCTGTAGCCTGGATGCCATTGGCTAGCTGTAGCCTGGATGCCATTGGCTAGCTGTACCTGGATGCTATTGCTTGCTGTAGCCTGGATGCCATTGGCTAGCTGTAGCCTGGATGCTATTGGCTTGCTGTAGCCTGGATGCCTTTGGCTAGCTGTAGCCTGGATGCTATTGGCTAGCTGTAGCCTGGATGCCATTGGCTAGCTGTAGCTTTAGAAGCATGTTCAGTCACCAACCAGTCATGTGCGCTGTTGAGATCAGTAACCAGTGAGAAGGCGTGATGCCCAGCAGTTGATTGTTGATTGTTCTTCCTTCACTACTCATTATTCAGAGCAATGGTTGGCATTGATCGTTCTTCTTTCACTACTCATTATTCAGAGCAATGGCTGGCATTGATTGTTCTTCCTTCACTACTCATTATTCAGAGCAGTGGCTGGCATTGATTGTTCTTCCTTCACTACTCATTAGGCTGGCATTGATTGTTCTTCCTTCACTACTCATTAGGCTGGCATTGATCGTTCTTCCTTCACTACTCATTAGGCTGGCATTGATCGTTCTTCTTTCACTACTCATTATTCAGAGCAAGGGCTGGCATTGATCGTTCTTTCTTCACTACTCATTAGGCTGGCATTGATCGTTCTTCCTTCACTACTCATTAGCCTGGCATTGATCGTTCTTCTTTCACTACTCATTATTCAGAGCAATGGCTGGCATTGATCGTTCTTCCTTCACTACTCATTATTCAGAGCAATGGCTGGCATTGATCATTCTTCCTTCACTACTCATTATTCAGAGCAATGGCTGGCATTAATCGTTCTTCCTTCACTACTCATTATTCAGAGCAATGGGTAGCTAAGGGCAGCCATCTAAAAGCCATCTAAAAGGAAACTTTCTCGAGGCAAAGGGTCACCAACTCTGAGAAAATATATGAACAGAAGTTTTCACCTGTTTATTTCAAGGTTACCTGTGTTCAGCCATGCCCAAAACTGGTGCAGTATAGCCGGGTACATTACTGTGAGCTACATTCCAAAATATCAGATTGCAGACTTGACGACATTTTTAGTTCTGGTATTTGACGATACAGCAACAAGTTTTGCTGACATGTACTTATTTGTACTGACAAATTTCCTGCGTTGTACTCTGAAATGTTGAATGGGGTTTGTCCAATTGAGTAAGTTTTACTGGACACGTGTTTTTTTCTGGTAAAAAAAGTTTCGTAAGAACGGGTTTTCATCCCTTGTGTGTTTTTGATATTTTTTTGAAAAACAGAGTTTCCCCTCTATGATTTTGCCGTATTTTTTACATGTTTAGCAAAAAAATATAGCTGAAAGAAAGAAAAAAAAAACAAAAAAGCTTTTAGGGCCAATTTTTGGCGAAATTTAAACCCTTGCGGTGTAAAAGCTTGTGTTTTTTTGGGTATGCTTGACCAAAGATTGACAACCTTAAAATCTCAGGCAAAGTCACTTTGGCTGGTCGAGTCTCAACAAATGTCGAATTTTTCAAAAAAAAGTGCGGAGCGGCCCCCTGAAATGCTGGAGAAACGTGGAGGCATGACCTTTGCCAAAGCTGTTGATAAATCAGGGTAAAAGCAGTATTGGAGAAAAAAATATTCTGTCTTTGGGGATCAGGTGTCCTGTACCCTGGTTTGTGCATATTTAAAGTAAAAACCCCCCCCACCCCCCCACCCCCGTCCTCCCCCATCGCTTTTTCACAAAACATTTGGAACCGACTCAAAATTTGTAGAAAATTGTTATTTTCATTTGGAAAGGCCCCCAAACCGTTTGGGGTGAAACAGTCGTAATTTGTCAAACAGTAGAAAGTTAAGAGACGTTAAAAAAAGGGAGAAGAAAAGATAGAGATGCAACACCAACACACACACACCCACACTCAAACAACACCAAAACACACACCCCAAAACCCACACACACACACAATCACACCACCACACAACAAACACAACACACATGTCACCGGCGCAAAACACACTACACAAAAACACTCACCCCACAAACCAACACAGACGGTGTGTCAATTCGGGGGTTCTGGGTAGTTTTTGTACCCCCTACTTTTGTTTTTTTTTTAATCGATTTGGTAGAACATTTTGAAACAATTTTTAAAATGAAGAGACATGCTGAAATCAAAGTTCTGGATATAAATAACGCTTTACTTGCAGCCCATACTTTTTACCCAATTTGGAAGTTGTGGCAAAAGAGTGTGTTATCGGGGAAAGCCACAATTTTTTTCAAAAACAGATTTTTTTTTGGGTTGAAATTTTTGGCGGATTCATTCCATAGATACTCATTTTTTGGAAGCTCATTTTGTGGCCCAAAAAAGAATGAAGATGTCCCCCAAGAATTCAATTGTCCCTTTAATATTGTGTTTTTAAAGACATTAGTCTGAGGACTACCATGTGCAACCCATGTAGTGGTTTGTTTGTGCATCGAAACCACCACTCCTCCCCACACAAGCACAGCCACAACACACACACACAACAACCGCAGCACGCCGCAGCAGCATGCACCACGCCACCCCCCCCACCATAAAACACAACAACAACAACACCACACACACACACAAAACCCCACAACAACAACAACACACACACAAATTGAAAAAGGGAGAAAACGAAGAGATAGAAAGGGGGTTTTGGAGAGATGAAATCGTAACAAGGGTCAAAAAAAATGGGAGAATTATTTTCGGGTACATACTCATGGAAAAATAAAGATTGAAAAGAAAAAAAGAAACAAAAGAAATGGGGGCATTCTGAAGGGGTTTTTGTTGTCGGTCTTTTTGCTTGTTTGTGTTGTTGTTGTTGTTGTTTTGTTAATCTATGTCATTACTATCTAGACCAGTATAATCAGTTGGAAGGGCGTGTGTTTCAGGTGATCCGCCTGAATGGAGGGGAGTACCCCAATGCCGGGGGCATGTTCAACGGTCTGCTGCAAGTCACCCAGGAGCAGTGGATGCCCTGGAAGCCATGATCCGGAACGTGAAGGGCTCGTGATTTGGTGCACCCTGTACTGTGGCATGGGCAGCTTTGCCCCAGTCGACTTCTTCCAATGTTTATTGTTTCACATGAGACAATCATGTTTATGTGAAATGAACGAATTATGTCTGAATGTTTTACCTACAAACGAATCATGTTTCTGTGAAAATAATACTACATGTCTAAATTTCTTACATGCATGTTATTTACTTAACATTTTTATGTGAATTAATAGAACAAGAAATTTGTTTGTTTAATATTTGTGACGGGTATTGATTTTCGTATATCAAAGTGCAAATATTGTATTTTGTGTATTTACATGTTATGTTTTAGTTTCAAAACAGATTGTCGTATTTTGAGACTCTCTGGAATAAATTTCAGTGACAGATTGTTTGCTTCTTAATATCGTTTTATACTTCCTTTGTTTTTCCTTGCTGTCTTATTTCAGTCCCTCTTTTTTTCTTTCTTTCTTTTTTGTTGTTGTTGTAATCTTGGTACTTGCTGAAAGGTTTTAGCCAATCAGATCCCAGTTCTTATTTATTGTGAAAGTGTGTGTTGGGGGGGGGGGGGGGGGGGGATCAAAAGAACAAAGCTGATGTCAGACTGAATTGATCCTTTAATGGCATTCGACAATTTAAAAAAAAACATAAATGCAGACAATCAACATAAAAGGAACAATATTTCATGTGGTCTTTCCTTACGCCTTTATATGATTCTGTCTAGAACAATAGTAATCACTGACCGTCCTTACACCCTGTTAGTAAGACCTCTGTCTAGAACAACAGCAATCACTGACCTTTCCTTACACCCTGTTAGTAAGACCTCTGTCTAGAACAATAGAACATAGCAATCACTGACCGTTCCTTACACCCTGTTAGTAAGACCTCTGTCTAGAACAATAGAACAATAGCAATCACTGACCTTTCCTTACACCCCTGTTAGTAAGACCTCTGTCTAGAACAATAGAACAATAGCAATCACTGACCTTTCCTTACACCCTGTTAGTAAGACCTCTGTCTAGAACAATAGAACAATAGCAATCACTGACCTTTCCTTACACCCTGTTAGTAAGACCTCTGTCTAGAACAACAGCAATCACTGACCGTTCCTTACACCCTGTTAGTAAGACCTCTGTCTAGAACAATAGACAATAGCAATCACTGACCGTTCCTTACACCCTGTTAGTAAGACCTCTGTCTAGAACAACAGTTTTCACTGCCATTCCTTACACCCTGAATAAGACCTCTGTCTAGAACAAAAGTAATCACTGACCATTCCTTACACCCTGTTAATAAGACCTCTGTCTAGAACAATAGTAATCACTGACCATTCCCTTACACCCTGTTAATAAGACCTCTGTCTAGAACAATAGTAATCACTGACCATTCCTTACACCTGTTAATAAGACCCCTGTCTAGAACAATAGAACAATAGCAATCACTGACCGTTCCTTACACCCTGTTAGTAAGACCTCTGTCTAGAACAATAGAACAACAGCAATCACTGACCGTTCCTTACACCCTGTTAGTAAGACCTCTGTCTAGAACAATAAGCAATCACTGACCGTTCCTTACACCCCTGTTAGTAAGACCTCTGTCTAGAACAATAGAACAATAGCAATCACTGACCTTTCCTTACACCCTGTTAGTAAGCCCCTCTGTCTAGAACAAAGTAATCACTGACCATTCCTTACACCCTGTTAATAAGCCCCTCTGTCTAGAACAATAGAACAATAGCAAACCACTGACCTTTCCTTAAAACCCTGTTAGTAAGACCTCTGTTTAGAACAACAGCAATCACTGACCATTTCCTTACACCCTGTTAGTAAGACCTCTGTCTAGAACAATAGCAATCACTGACCGTTCCTTACACCCTGTTAGTAAAACCTCTGTCTAGAACAACAGTAATCACTGACCATTCCTTACACCCTGTTAGTAAGACCTCTGTCTAGAACAATAGCAATCACTGACCATTCCTTACACCCTGTTAGTAAAACCTCTGTCTAGAACAACAGTAATCACTGACCATTCCTTACACCCTGTTAGTAAAACCTCTGTCTAGAACAACAGTAATCATGACCATATCCTTACACCCTGTTAGAAAGACCTCTGTCTAGAACAACAGTATCACTGACCATTCCTTACACCCTGTTAGTAAGACCTCTGTCTAGAACAACAGCAATCACTGACCATTCCTTACACCCTGTTAGTAAAACCTCTGTCTAGAACAACAGCAATCACAGCTGACTCTATCAACATATGTAACAGGGAACAATGCTGATGCCAAACAATCAAATCTCTGTTCTTCATAGTATCAGGGTGTGTTTTTTTCCCCCCAATCTTTTCACACACTGGGGGATATTAGACTGTCAAAGGGGAAAAAAATAGATGAGTAGGTCATGTGTACACGCCTGCGTGTGTGTGTGTTGATGATATTAACGTATGAAAGGGGAAAAAAAAAATTAAGGAGCTTGTGTGTGTGTGTGCATGGGCATGTGCATGCTGTGTGTGTGTTTGTGTGTGTGTGCATGGGCATGTGCGTGCTGTGTGTGTGTGTGTGAGTGTGTGTGTGTGTGTGTGTGTGTGTTGAATGGCAGGGAAATGATTGGGGATGGGAGAGAGGGAGGGTTATATGTTTGTTTGAGAACCTAATACTCTAGCACTTGCTGCATCCAGGTTGGGTACAGGCTTCTAGCATTTTGTTCGAGTGAGTGTGGTGCTTGGACAGGTACACGTGGGCAGGCATGTAACTCTTCTAGAATGTGAATTTGTTGATCTATGTGAGTACAGCCAACATCTGTAGTCTTGATGGATAGATCTTCCTTTTGATGAGGTTGATGATGGAAAGGTCTATCATTTTTGCCAACTATGTGCAGGGATAGATCTTCCTTTTGTTGAGGTTGATGATGGAAAGGTTTATCATTGTGCCAGCACTGTGCAGAGGGATATAGCTGAAGTAAGGGACAGCACTGTGCAGAGGGATATAGCTGAAGTAAGGGACAGCACTGTGCAGAGGGATATAGCTGAAGTAAGGGGCAGCAATTCCGGTAAAGATGCCTCTGTGGGGTACAATTGTTGATTTCCATGAATTGTTGTTACAGACAATTTTTTTTTTTTTTCAGACAAAAGAAAAGAAAATAAAGAAATAAGAGAAGAGAATAACAAATTCACAGCTTGGTCATGGTATGAGCATATCATAAACATAAGTCAATGGCATTGTTCAAATCAATACAAGATGCACGCACACACCACACTCACACATACATGTACATAGTTGTGTGTGCACACACAGACAGATGCCACAAGGAGATAAGTGCACGTGTATGCACACACACACACACACACACACACACACAAACACACACACATGCGCACACACTCACATATACACGCACTGACACTCGTACAACGTTGTGATGTTGCCAGTGCAGGGGTCACACTCATACTGAAGCCTTCACTGAAGATACTCAACTTAGATCCAATCTGTTTGTTTTCCTCAAGAAAAATGCACCATCAGAAGAATTATGCTGTCGGTTTACACATGTGTTGGTTTAGGTCAATGAGTGGAAGTGCTACTAAATGCTCCAGGTTAAGGCAAAGGTTGTAGACCTCAAATACACATTCATGAATAATTCATATGAATACATAAAAGCATCAAAAGTTTATGTTGCACTAGCCGTATATTGTGAAGAGCATTACTCATGTATATATGTGTGTATAGACATGTGTACCTGCGTGAGTCTTTTGAGAGTGTGTGGTGCCTTCCTGTGTATGTGCAAATATGAACTGTGTTTATCACATTACGAAGGCAAAGTAAACAATTGAATTTACTATGGCAAGAGATGAAACCGGTACTGCAGAAAACTGCCTGGATTGAAAAGCAGCTCAACAGATCTAGAAATAGTTTGTGTTGTGACCAGTTCATTGAAAAACACTGGTCACTGCATCAATTCAATGAAATAGGCCATAAATACAAGTCTGTATAAAGGATCAGAACAAACTGATTATCTTACAGATTCTGAACATAATGGGAACAAATATGTATATTTTTGTAATTGCGATTTATTTATCACAGTCAACAAATTAATGTATAATCGAAACAAGAAATGCTGTCTTGGTTATGCCTGCATCTTGAGTTTCCCCACTGGCAGGGCGCTCACTTCCCTTTCCTTATCATTCAGCCATTTTTCGTAGGGAACGCCAGTCTTGGTGCGACCCAGGGAGCGCAGATATGCCCGCAGAGCTCCGACAGTGTGAGGCCCATCATCCTCTGTTTCGGCGTCATCTCTGCCCGTGTAATCTCTCCGAGATCGGGACGTAGCAGTGACTGTTCTGGACAAGCGGTCCGCTTTTTCTTGCTGTCGTTGAGCCAGCCAGCGTTCGTAGCCCAGTCGTTCGTTCTCCTCTTTTCTCCTGTCATGGGAGAAGATTTGGAAAGAAACAATGTTACATCAGAAAGAGTGCGAGAGGTGTAAAAAAAATAGTCATAAATATATTCCACTGCTGAAAATACTGCCGAGAAAGCAAACACAAGAATTTTTTCTGATTTGGTTTATGCCATATAGGAGAAGGAAATAATCTACAAGTCACCTGGATGCATTCAGCAATTTGATGAGATGCTCGGCAAAATGGTATGCTGTATAGAACTGCTGTTATTAAACAATTCCAAATAGTCTGCTCTCTCAAACTAACCGTCACTTTGCAGCTGTTCAGCAAGTATGCTTTCTTCCTTTGCCTTAAATACATAATTATAAACTTTGTCACTGATGCACTTCAAAGGCAATGACATTACTTGCAAAACATGTAAAAGACTCCCATTTTATGCACAAGTCAAGCTTCACACACTGTATCAAAGTCACCTGAAAGTCTAGTGATGAAGTTTTCTCTGTCCTTCTTGAATTAGGACAATAAAGAAAACATTAAATTCATGATTAACGAGTATTTCCAATGTCTACACTGTCAACAATTCTCCCCAGTGTGTCACGAAAAACCAGCTTTTCATGCTGTTGCTGTTTTATGCTAGTAGCTGCTACAATGTTAATTTTAAAATCTTAAACCAGCTTTGAGTGCATCAATTCTCTAGTTGGTAACCCTTTCTGGGCACTACAATTGACAACGCACACTGGATGGTGCGGGTTGGCAATGACCCATGGAGTTCACACAGGCTTTACTGTGTGGATGGTGCGGGTTGGCAATGACCCATGGAGTTCCCACAGGCTTTACTGTGTGGATGGTGCGGGTTGGCAATGACCCATGGAGTTCACACAGGCTTTACTGTGTGGATGGTGCGGGTTGGCAATGACCCATGGAGTTCCCACAGGCTTTACTGTGTGGATGGTGCGGGTTGGCAATGACGCATGGAGTTCACACAGGCTTTACTGTCTGGTTTTAACGGCAAATGAAACAAACTGCGGCGTTACTGAAACACGACAAAAAAGCAGAAGAGCACACAAAACAAAGTGTGAAGTAACGACGATTTATTGCACGACACAAAACAGGACAAGAAATTTTCGGCAAAATGCCTTCCTCAGCGACAAACAAAAAAAAAGTACAGACATAAACATGCACAATACTCCCCTTGTGAAGTCAAAGTGGTGAGTGAAGTAGACGGCTACTTCACTCACCACTTTGACTTCACAAGGGGAGTATTGTGCATGTTTATGTCTGTACTTTTTTTTGTTTGTCGCTGAGGAAGGCATTTTGCCGAAAATTTCTTGTCCTGTTTTGTGTCGTGCAATAAATCGTCGTTACTTCACACTTTGTTTTGTGTGCTCTTCTGCTTTTTTGTCGTGTCTGGTTTTAGTTGCGGAGTGAGACGACTGCAGGCGGAAATCTAAACAAATCTTAAATAAATGTTAGCAAACTGCCAAGAGAAACGTGGACAAACGAGTCACAAGACAAAACACAATGCATTTCGACCTCTTAGGTCTTCTTCAGGCGAGACACAAACAAATAGGACAACGAAAATGAACGAATTTGTCACTCAGCTTAGATCTCTTCCCTCTTCAGCGCGTAGTTCAACGCCTGCCTACCTTGCGCTGAAGAGATCAAAGCTAAGTGACAAATTCGTTCATTTTCATTGCCCTATTTGTTTGCGTCTTGCCTGAAGAAGACCTAACAGGATGAAACGCCTCGTGTTTTGTCTTGTGACTCGTTTGTCCACGTTTCTCTTGGCGGTTCGCTAACATTTATCTAAGATTTGTTTAGATTTCCGCCTGCAGTCGTCTCACTTTGCAACCAGATGTATATAGTTCAAATGATGCTGCTGATTTTCTCTTTTCTTTCTCTTTTGATGTGTATACAACCAAATCTGCTGACTGGTAATTCAATTTATGACATATTCTCAAAATTTCATTTCAAGAAATTTTGAATAATTCAAGGCATGTAATGATTTCATTATCAGACCTAACTATCCGTACAGTTTCGGCATATTTTGTACATAATTTTACACAGAATACAACAATACGCCTCTCAAATGAAAAAGACGCCAAGCAAAATTCTAGCAAAACTTTGTTTTGTATACTACATCGGACATTGCTTGATAATGATATGACAAGTAAACATATTAGCAAATGTGACTAAACTGATGAAATATCAGATTTGAGTATTTATTGAAACTGCTTCAAAACGAAAATAAAATACACCTGTTTGCCCCTCACCTCCCCCCCCCCCCCCCCCCCCCCCCCCCCCCAAAGAAAAACAAACAAACCAAAAACCACCACCAGTTTATGTGAGAAAGTACACAATATAGACAGTTTTTGTGTAGGCAGGTCTGTATTATGTTTGTGGGTCATGGGCAACCCAGGAATTTGGGTGAAGGTAAAGAACCACACTACCCACCAGGAGTCGCACAAAACAATGTCACACAAACACTTCATCATACTTCTCCTCCTCCTCCAGCCTCTTCAGCTTCTTCTCTTCATGGATCTTGCGCTTCTCCTCATTGATCTTCTCCTCCGCATCCTTGATCTTCTGCAGCCATTCCTGGTGAGTCTCTGGCTTCTTCATCTGCCGTCCCCCCCTCCTGCAGTGGATAAGAGGGTGCTTTGGGTTGGTTTGGACTAGAACCGTAAGTCTATAATGGTAAAAGTACTGAGCCGATCAGCTCCCCACACCCATCCTACCCTATCTTTTTTGAATGACACCAAGCTCAGACACAGACCATCTTAACATATATATACAGATAGATATATTGACAGAGACCATCTTAACATAAATATATACAGATAGATATATTGACAGAGATATTTATATACATTTTTTTTTCATTAACCTATATTTATTAAGTTTATTAACTCATACATTTGTACAGTGATTTCTAGAATGGGAGACAATGGTTCCACACGTTCATCTTGCAAAAGACAGAATTCATTGCAGTTCAGCAAGCATGGAAAGATACAAATGAGAAAGTTGGGGAAAGTAATGAATTGTCTACAAATCTAGGTGTATACTGAGACTACAGTTGTAAAACAAAAAATTGTTTTAATTCACAGTAGCCTTATTGGTTAATTCATGTGTAGCTCTTCTTTTTTCTATTCTTTATTTCCTCAAATCTTTGATAATCCAACAGTGTTTACTATGGGATGATTCAGCCTGCATTTATATACAGGTAGTGTTTTGGAAACAAAATCAAAATCGGTCATGGTTTTGTTATTATTGTCAGTTCCAATTAGAATCACTTGAATTAATGGGACATTATATTTGTGGTGAAGTTTCAGTTTCAGTTTCATCAAGGAGGCGTCACTGCGTGCGGACCAGTCCATATATGCTACACCACATCTGCTAAGTTTTGAGACCACACTATTCATGATGGATAAATGAATTAACAACTAAATTGAAGAAGAGGGTCTCGTGGCTACAACTTAGCAGATGTCTGACCTATGCATTCGCCCAATGTGCTGGTCAAACCTTGAGTGCCTACCTAACATTGGTTGTCCTTTTTTTTTCTTGGTATGTGTGTGTAGTGAATGTACATATGTGTGTGTATGGATGTGTGGGCATGGGCCTGTATGTGTGTGTATGTGTGTGTGCGCATGCGTGTGTGCACACTTGTGTATGTGTGAGCGCACATGTGTGCCTGCATGTATGTGCGTGTGTGTGTGCGTGTGCAGAAGTGCGTGTGCATGTGTGTGTGTGTGTGTGTATGTGATGCTCCCCCCTCCCCCCTTGAACTGGATTCCCACCAAAATGTTAGGAAAAAAATCTTCAAGAAAAAAAGAGGAGGGGGAGGATGAGGATGATGATGTTGTAGCTTTCAATGTTTTACCCTCAGTAAGCAAGTCAATTCAGTCATTGAAACCAAAATTTTACTGCAAGGGGAGGTGACAATAGATATGATTGAAAGAGTCGTCTCCCATCGATATAGAAATTTGAAATGTCAGTGTTCATATCTTTAGAAAGTTTAAACATTCCATAAAAAGATATAGCACTTGACAGATAACACTGATTCATAAACAAATATTTGGGGGACCTCATTGTCGGTGGAAATCTTGTAATTATCTTCACTGCATGGATCCTGGATCTGCTGTTTGATCCAGATCGACACCATGGGTTCACACTAAATTGGCCCAATTCCATTATAACCCCAAGTTTGTTATAAAAAAAAAAGCAGCTCTGAGGTCTTTGTGCTGCCTTGCTGGTGGACACACACAGAAACACACAGAAATGGACCATGGCTGAAAACATCACCTCCTTGGTGGATAAAATCAATGTGCTGTGATAAATATCACTTACATTTTGATTTCCTTGTCAGTATCAATGGGAGGCAGTTCAATCTTCAGGGAATCTGCACACAGATACATCAAAGTCGGCTGGTCTTTATGTGTGTGAACATAATTATACACCCGAAAGCACTTGCTTCAGTGATTTGCAACAGATGAAAATGATGATGTTGAACCTGTCTTCATAAAAGTCATGGAAGCTGTAGAAATAAGACAAACAGAACTTCCCACAGAACTAAATATCGACTGATGTCGTTCTTCCCAAGGACTATCCCGGAGTGGCATAGACTGCCTCAGAGGGTCATGACAGTCGAGTCGCTGGACTCTTTCAAGTCCAGGCTGGCCTGTCACCTGTAAACACCAAACTTCGTCTACGCTTCCTTTCATAATATATCCCGACATCAACCAGGCCCGAGAGATACAGGCACCTGCAGTGTTGGTCAGGAAATCTGAGCAACACTCTCAGAAACGCATCCATTAAGTGGATGAAACTCGACTGTGTGGTCCCAGTCTTCCCAACTGAGTCCGCAGCAAACACAACTCTGGGTAGGAGCTGGTCAGGGCAGAAAAACCCACATGACTGATGGGATTTGAACCAATGACCTCCCAGCCAGGAGTCCGAGACGCTAACCACTTCGCCACAGCAGCTGGTAGTGGCGTTTGTCATTATCCAGCATGCACACAGCACCATGACTGATGACAACAACTGCAAGTTTCGGGAGTCAGCAGGAATGTGAATGCCTTCAGATGACGAATATGAATATTCATTCCCATCTGACAGTCCCTGAGAACTTGCTGAGTATGAAGATTGACGTGAGCTTATCACATGGATGATATGAGGACATCAAAAACTAAGCTCATCACATGAATAGGACATGAAAGATCACAAAATTTAAGACCTTCTGGAAGGGGGGGGGGGGGGGGGGGGGGAGTGGACTAGATTTCTTTATGAAGGCAGTTAAAAACACAAACAGCAATTAACCAACAGATGGAAGCGAACTGTGTACCTGTACCATCTGGAAAGTATCAACAACAGATGGAAGCAAGCTGTGTACCTGTTATACCATCTGGAAAGTATCAACAACAGATGGAAGCAAGCTGTGTACCTGTATACCATCTGGAAAGTATCAACAACAGATGGAAGCAAGCTGTGTACCTGTATACCATCTGGAAATTAATAACAACAGATGGAAGAAAGCTGTGTACTGTATACCATCTGGAAATTAATAACAACAGATGGAAGCAAGCTGTGTACCTGTATACCATCTGGAAAGTATCAACAACAGATGGAAGCAAGCTGTGTACCTGTGCCATCTGGAAAGTATCAACAACAGATGGAAGCAAGCTGTGTACCTGTGCCATCTGGAAAGTATCAACAACAGATGGAAGCAAGCTGTGTACCTGTGCCATCTGGAAAGTATCAACAACAGATGGAAGCAAGCTGTGTACCTGTATACCATCTGGAAAGTATTCACAACAGATGGAAGCAAGCTATGTACCTGTACCATCTGGAAAGTATCAACAACAGATGGAAGCAAGATGTGTACCTGTATACCATCTGGAAAGTATCAACAACAGATGGAAGCAAGCTGTGTACCTGTGCCATCTGGAAAGTATCAACAACAGATGGAAGCAAGCTGTGTACCTGTATACCATCTGGAAAGTATCAACAACAGATGGAAGCAAGCTGTGTACCTGTATACCATCTGGAAAGTATCAACAACAGATGGAAGCAAGATGTGTACCTGTATACCATCTGGAAAGTATCAACAACAGATGGAAGCAAGCTGTGTACCTGTGCCATCTGGAAAGTATCAACAACAGATGGAAGCAAGCTGTGTACCTGTATACCATCTGGAAAGTATCAACAACAGATGGAAGCAAGCTGTGTACCTGTATACAATCTGGAAAGTATCAACAACAGATGGAAGCAAGCTGTGTACCTGTATACCATCTGGAAAGTATCAACAACAGATGGAAGCAAGCTGTGTACCTGTGCCATCTGGAAAGTAGTCCCCTTCCTCCGACTCATGCCGACTACTCTCCTCTCTGTCCGTGAGAAGGCGCGTTCTCTCTCCAGCTTGGGCGAATGGTAGGATGCATGCCTCGTTTGGGTGCCCCCAGGCCGCTGCCCTCAAACTCCCCAGGCTGTCCAGCTGGGCCACGTACACCTGGGCCTGCAAGGGGGCAACACATGCTGCATTCCTTCTGTCTTGGCTCAAACATCTGTGATGAATACAGTGGTGCATGCAGGTCGTAAGTTCCGATGGGTCTTTCCACCAGTCCCAGAGAAACTGACAGAATTTGGCCAGTCATGTAGCCTCACATGTATATCAATATCTAGAAGTTAAAGAGAGTGAGATGAAAAACACACAGATGTTTGTTCTGTTTAAAATCTATTTCGTTGTTTGATGCCAATAAAATCAGCGTTGTCTTCAAGGTTTGAGGTCATAGAGGATATATATAGTGTTCTCTCCAAGGCTGAGGTCACAGAGGATATATAGTGTTGTCTCCAAGGCTTGAGGTCACAGAGGATTATATAGTGTTGTCTCCAAAGGCTTGAGGTCACAGAGGATATATATAGTGTTGTCTCAAGGCTTGAGGTCACAGAGGATATATAGTGTTGTCTCCAAGGCTAGAGGTCATAGAGGATATATACAGTGTTGTCTCCAAGGCTTGAGGTCATAGAGGACATATAGTGTTGTCTCCAAGGCTTGAGGTCATAGAGGATATATTTTCAAGCTATGTTCCGCCATTACTTTTCCCCAAGGCACCAAAAATAGTTGAACGTACAGGCAGTGTCGCAATTTTTACTTGCCATCACCTGAGAGATTTCACAGTGATTGTATGTGTCTGTGTGCATGAAGATCTTGTGAGTGTGAATGCATGCGTGCGTGCGTGCGTTGCATGCGTGCATGTGTGTGTGTGTGTGCATGTGCATGCACAGGCACATGAGTGTGTGCACATGTGCATACGTATGTGTTCTAACGCATGTGCATGTGCATGCGTCTGTGTGTGCATGTGTGTGTGCATGTGCATGTGCATTTGTATGTGCGTGTTCATATGTGTTTGCATGTGCATAAGTGTGTGTGTGTGTATGTGTGTGTGTGTGTGTGTGTGTGCATGTTGTGTGTGTGTGTGTGTGTGTGTGTGTGTGTGTGTGTGTGTGTGTGTGTGAGTGAGTGAGTGTGTGTGTGTGTGTGTGCTGGTCTAAGTAGACAGCCATAGTTTAGCATTAATTGAACCCAGATTCTGGAACTTGACCTTCTTGATGCCAGTAAACATCACCACAGTTTCTGACAATTAATTGTTTCTAATCAACACAAACATTTTTCACTCATAAATCATTCGGAAAATGCCACCAGACACACTAAAGCTCCACAATTTTTTCTCTGCATTGCTTGTACAAGATCACTTAACACAGTGAATATCTTCGATTGAAATTCAGTAGCCTTGATATCAAAATTCAGTAACCTTGATATCAGACATACACATATTTGAAGCTTGATAAATGACACAATGGAAGATAACTAGCTGGCTGTCAGTATCACACCCATAGGCAGTAGACTTCAACAACTGAATGACTACTTTTCCAGTACGTCAAGTCAGGTGCTTTTCTACTTGACTGGATGTTACGCAACAACACTGACCGTAGCTTCATGAGATAATTTCCAAGTCACATGCTTTTCTACTGACGACTGGATGTTAGGCAATAACATGACCGACTGGTGTTAGCATAACACTGACCGACTGGATGTTAGACAATAACACTGACCGACTGGATGTTAGGCAATAACACTGACCGACTGGATGTTAGACAATAACACTGATGGACTGGATGTTAGGCATAACACTGACCGACTGGATGTTAGGCATAACACTGACGACTGGATGTTAGGCAATAACACTGATGGACTGGTGTTAGGCATAACACTGACGACTGGATGTTAGACAATAACACTGACGGACTGGATGTTAGGCAATAACACTGACCGACTGGATGTTGGGCAATAACACTGACCGACTGGATGTTAGGCAATAACACTGACCGACTGGATGTTAGCAATAACACTGACCGGACTGGATGTTAGGCAATAACACTGACGACTGGATGTTAGGCATAACACTGACCGACTGGATGTTAGGCAATAACACTGACGGACTGGATGTTAGGCAATAACACTGACGGACTGGATGTTAGGCAATAACACTGACGGACTGGATGTTAGCAATAACACTGACGACTGGATGTTAGACAATAACACTGACGGACTGGATGTTACACAGTAACACTGACCAACTGGATGTTAGGCAATAACACTGACCGACTGGATGTTACGCAATAACACTGACCGACTGGATGTTAGACAATAACACTGACGGACTGGATGTTACACAGTAACACTGACCAACTGGATGTTAGACAATAACACTGACGGACTGGATGTTACGCAGTAACACTGACCAACTGGATGTTAGACAATAACAATGACGGACTGGATGTTACACAGTAACACTGACCGACTGGATGTTATGCAGTAACACTGACCGACTGGATGTTACGCAGTAACACTGACCGACTGGATGTTAGGCAATAACACTGACCGACTGGATGTTAGGCAACAACACTGACCGACTGGATGTTAGGCAATAACACTGACTGGACTGGGATCTGCTAGTACGCAATAACACTGACGACTGGATGTTAGGCAATAACACTGACCGACTGGATGTTAGGCAATAACACTGACCGACTGGATGTTACGCAATAACACTGACCGACTGGATGTTACGCAGTAACACTGACCATGCCGGAAGGACACTCAGGGCATTGCAGTTCTCCACTGTGGATGAAAAGATCCTGGATCCACTAAAGAACAGGATCCACACCAAAGTGTAATGGCTTCATCCCCACATCACATTTCATCTTTCCAAAACAGTTCATTTAAAGCCATTAGTAATCTTTTTGTTACCTCGCAGACAGGACAAACGAACCAACAGACTCAAGTGAAAACAGAACCCCGATGGCGGAGATCATGATCATAAAAAGCAGCTGACAGCCTCCAATTTTATGTTCCAAACCTAATCCAATCAAATATCGTGATATAAAATCACTGCTGACCTTTCCACCTCGTTTCCACACAGGGTACAAAGAGTCTGTCTTCTGGTGAGGTTTGAGTGCAATGTTGCGAGCGGGCGTGACCTTCTTTGCCCTCTGCTGCCAATGAAAGAGGAAGAGGTGACGGCCACACGACTTGTATCCAAACCTCTCAGCTATAGACAAGGAGTTTCCCGTAATCGTCCTCAGCGTCAATGTCAGCACCTGTGTTGATGAACAGGAAAATTCAGTATATGCCAAGGATGCAGATGTGTTGACTAATTCAGCATATTTTGAACTCTCTTATAGGGAGCGGGATTTCCAAAGAAAGGAAAAATCAGAATTGATTACCATGGAAGCAGTATTTTGTAATGCTCTTTCTCAGCCCAGACCAAAAAGCAGAGGCTGTCTGAATTTGAAGTGTTTCTTTCTGACAAATGAAGTTGTTCTTTCTGACAACATATCTTGAATATACCACATTTACAATGAGTAAAAAGCTTTCTTCTTTTTCTTTCTTTCTTCTTCTTTTTATTTTTTTTTTGGGGTCACAAGTATGGTAAACTAGGAAACTGATGCAAAAAGGGCATTGTGCACTCGTAAATAAAATATTCAATAATAAATGGACACAGTTTCTTCCCCAGGATTGAGGTTTAGTGCTGTGAAGTGGGTTATAACATTAGCAATACTTTATTTATTAACTTTAATGGAGAGGCTGAATTTTTTGTTTTTCATGAGAGAGAGAGACCAGAGACAGACAGACAGACAGACAGAGTGTGCTGGGAGAGGAGGAGGGAGACTTTTCACAGGAATTTCAGTCAAAAACCTATTAGATTCCATCACTGAGAGAGACAGAGAGAGAGAGAGAGGGCAGAGAGAGAGAGAGAGAGAGGAGATAGAGAGAGAGAAAGAGAGAGGGACAGACAGAGAGAGACAGAGAGAGAGAGAAAGAGAGAGACAGAGAGAGAGAGACAGAGAGAGAGAGAGAGGGGGGGGGGGGGGTGTTGGGAGAAGGAGAGGGAGATTTTTCACAGGAATTTCTGTCAAAAACCAATTGCATTCCACACCTTGTCCACAGCGTACTGAAACTGTCCCACTAAACATAACTAGAAGTGCAAACATATACTTTGAAAATAAAACATCTTTACTGAAAGCCCTTCATTCTCACTTACCATTTCCAGCAGAAGGTCGACGATATTCCCATGACCTTGAGCTGAAGCAATGTGCAGAGCAGTGCAAACCATGAATGTGGCCGAGTTGACATTGGCACCTGTGCATTACATCAGTTTCCATCAACACATACACAGAAAACCTCAAACTACATTTTAAAACTTGAATTCCACTTGGCATGTGCAGAATGTAACATCTGTTTTCAGACAATAATTTTAGCAGCATAAGGTATTGTGTTCTTGTTCAAAAAACAAAAACAAAAAGAAATAAAATCCTGTGATGTAAACTTTTTTTTTCTAGGAAATTAAAATTGGAGAGAATCAAACAAAACTTACATGGAAGTAAGCCTTAGAATCAAACAAAGCTTACATGGAAGTAAGCCTTAGAATCAAACAAAACTTACATGGAAGTAAGCCTAAGGGTGCCTGAATATAAGGAGGCTGAAATGGCTGTTATAGGACTTGTGTCACTGATGAAGCTCAAAAAATGAGGCGAGTGATTGAGGAGAGAGAGAGAGAGAGAGAGAGAGAGAGAGAGAGAGAGAGAGAGATGAGAGAGAGAGAGAGAGGAGAGATAGAGAGAGAGAAGAGAGAGAGGTGTGTGAGAGAGAGAGAGAAAGAGAGAGAGGGAGAGAGACAGATAGAGAGAGAGAGAGAGACTCAGAGAGACAGAGGAGAGAGAGAAAGACAATACAAATGTTGTTGTCTCTGCTTCAAGATTTTCACTGGCGATGCCCCTGCCAATCTATCCGATCTCCTTCAAGTATATGTCCCATCACGTACGCTCCGCTCCTCCCACCGACACTAGACCTTCCGCTTTCCCCCAGTTACCGCCCCCATCGTAAACAGCATGGCGAACGAGCTTTCTCATACGCAGTCTCCCAAACTCTGGAATAACATCCCCTATGACTTAAGACATTCTCAAACCTTTTTCTCTCTTCAAAAACCTCCCTGAAAACCTACCTTTCAAACAATACTAAGAAGACAGTCATTACCAAGATAGTTGATTGACTTTTGTTATTTTGTGGATTGCTTAGTAGTTTGTGCTTGTTGCGGCTGTTGTGGTTTGTTGTGTCTGTGCGTGAGAGTGTTGTGCGCGTGGGGAGAGAATGAGAGAGAGCCTTTGTTTTTCATTTCTGAGCCGTTTTTTTTCAATGCATTTTCTTTACATTTAGCAATTGCATTTTTTCTGCCTTTGAAAAGCGCCTTGTGCCGTGGAAGGCGCTATATAAATCCCCATTATATTATTATTATTATAAAGAGAGAGAGAGACTCAGAGAGAGAGAGAGAGAAAGAGAGAGAGAGAGAGACTCGGAGAGGAGAGAGAGAGAGAGAGAGAGAGAGAGAGAGAGAAGGGAGAGAGAGAGAAAGAGAGATTCAGAAACAGAGAGAGAAAGAGAGAGAGAGGAGATAGACAGACAGAGATAAAAAGAGAAGGGAAGGAGGAGGGAGAGAGAGAGATTGATTGGTTGATTGATTGATTAATCTTTAATACGCAAGGATGAAGATCTTAGACAAAGCCTAGTCTTACAATCTGTCCTTGTCATGCATACATTATTTCAACACATATCATTCACACTGACAATTCAACACAGCAACACTGTAATCTAATTCTACAATGACAAGCAGGCTATTCATAAACGTAATAATGACATGGTGGATGGTCAAACAGAAGGAGACACACAAACAAACAAACAAACAAACAAACAAAAGCACAGAGAGAGAGGTCAGAGGAAGGGGGAGGGGGGGGGAATGGTAGGTAGGGGGAGGAGAAGAGGGATGGTAGACAGAGTGGGAGTGGGGATGAGCGATTTAATGGAGTAGGTCACATGTTTAGACAGTGTCTTCAAGGTATGGTTTACAGAAGACTTTGCGAATGGATGTTTATGATTTTAATTAAATAATCACGTTATTGAGACATAAAACGTTTATGCAAATGCTCCTTGAAAAGTTTAACGTATTCGTATTTTGTATTCTCGGTGGAAGTGAGTTCCAGATATATGGTCCAGAGTAAGCTGAGGTCCCTAAGGTAAATTTTTGATAGACTCTTGAGTCAGAAGACGCCGAAACACAGAGTAAGCTAGGCTTGTTTTGTATGGATCAATTTGCGGGTAGGGGAGAAGGAGTTTCTTCAAGCCAGAAGAAATGTTCAGTCTTGTGAAAAGGGCACTGATATAACATAGTATAATATCTGTCGAGATTTCAAACATATATGATGCTTTCCTGAATTCCAATTGCCTATTCAGAGGAAGTATGTTCATCACTTTTAGTTTTTCATCTGTTGTTAGAGGTACAGCTGGATGGAGTAGCTTTGCTGCAGGTCTATGGAGAGAATTCAGCCTTTTTTTTGTGGACATCACTCTCACATCCCATCCCAAACTGTTGAAGTGTAATTGATACATGACATTGTGTGTGAGTTGGAGAAAAGTTTAAGCACAGTACTGTTGATGTAGTGCTTAATTGAGACAAAGCAAAAGGCTTTTTTGAGATTACCTTGCATACGTTACTGAGATGAGATTGCGAGAGAGAAAGAGAGGGAGAGGGAAGACACACAGACAGACAGAGACAGCACGAGGGAGACAGAGTCAGACAGACAAACAGAGAGAGAGAGAGAGAGAGAGAGAGAGAGAGAGAGAGAGAGAGAGAGAGAGAGAAAACAGAAGAGAGAGAGAGAAGAGAGAAAGAAGAGAGAGAGAGAGAGAGAGAGAGAGAGAGAAAAGACAGACAGACAAAAGAGAGAGAGAGAGAGAGAGAAACAGACAGACAGACAGACAGATAGAGAAGGACACTGGCAGAAGAGGCTGCTACGGACCAGTCTGGATGAGGCGAAGGCACATTTTCTCCAGGCCTCTGTTGGGCCGCCATACTGAGGGCCACCGACGCCCGCTCCTCCAGCCAGGCTTTTCTGGCGCGCTTCGTCATGTAGTCGCTGTTGGGGCTGCGGTACTCTGTGGGGTTGGTCACCCCCAGCATCATCACCTGGTCAGAGCAGAACGCAAAGGACTGAGTCAGTGAGTGACTTGCCCACCATCTTCACACAGGACCTCAATGAAAGATCAGAATGACAATTGACAGCTCTGAAAGGATCCACAGAATGTTTGTGTGCCGTACTCTGTGTGGAAGTGTGCACACTTGCAGTTGTGTATGAATATACACATGGAACATTGCCATATGTACGTGTGTGCACACAGACACACAGAGACACACAGACACAGACACAGACACACACACACATACACACACACACACACACACACACACACACACACACACACACACACACGCACACACACACTCCACACACAAAGCACATACCCAGGCGCTCATGCATGCATGTAAGTATACGCACATGCTCACTCTATGGAACATCTTTCAGTTTAAATCATTCTCCTTCACATCTTATCATAATTGTAACATTTTCAATAAATACCTAGAATACCTGTGCAGATTGTGTTGCTATTTTTCCATATCCAAACTTTGTCAAACACACCAGCAAGAACCTTTATTCTCACAGGTATACGATTCACATCTAAAACAGATGTTCTCTAAAATTTGGTTTAGGAGGAGAGAAAAAATGTTCTCTTGCAGAGGTACTGTGAATTTAAACTGAAAAATGATAATCAATGAAATATCACTGAGTGAGTGTTTTAACATAGCATGGACTCATTTGAATGCATTACCTCTCAACAGTTTTTGAGATTTTTGCATTTTGCATGACAGACGTTCTTTGTTTCGTAACATTCTGTGCATTATTTGTAACATAATAAAATTTTTGTTATGAATGTGTCTATTTCGGGTTATTTAGACAATATATTGCTTCAGATAACAAAAATGTTGTTTTAAATACCATAATTCCGGGACAGAAAACCGTCGATCACTGGTGATCGAAATTCAAGGGAAAGAACTGAAGAGAGTTAAAAAAAAACACCTGCAGCTGGGAGATTGCAGTCATCCACCAACATTGAATGGCTTCTCAATCATTCCACCCATTGATCTGATCCATACCAAAGTTTGACAGGCTCCTTGTTGGGGCCACATTAAAAGTTACCAACTGCTGTGACAAAGTGGTTAATGGTGTTGTGCACTCTGGCTTGGAGGTCATGGGTTCGATTCCCATCACAGTTTTCTATTTGCAGTATTTTTCGGCTCCAACTGGCTCCTAAGTCCAGAGTTGAGTTTGCTATGGGCTTAATTGGAAAGTTTGGGATCACACAGTCAAGTTTCTTCCACTCAATGTGTCTGAGAATATTGCTAAAAAATTTGCAAACTTTGCAGGTGTCTGTGATCTCTTGAGACTGGATGAGACCAGGATATATTATGGAAACAAGCACAGAGAACATCCCTGTCATGTCATGCTGTCTCAGACCAGAATATATTATGGAAACAAGCACAGAGAACATCCCTGTCATGTCATGCTGTCTCAGACCAGAATGGAAACCTGAAGCATCATCGTCATCATCATCCTCCCCAGTGACCTCCTCCCCAGTGACCTCTCCCCAGTGACCTCCTCCCAGTGACCTCCTCCCCAGCCACCTCCTCCCCAGTGACCTCCTCCCAGTGACCTGCTCCCCAGTGACCTGCTCCCCAGTGACCTCCTCCCCAGTGACCTGCTCCCCAGTGACCTCTCCCCAGTGACCTGCTCCCAGTGACCTGCTCCCAGTGACCTCCTCCCCAGTGACCTGCTCCCCAGCGACCTCCTCCCCAGCGACCTCCTCCCCAGTGACCTCCTCCCCAATGACCTCCTCCCCAGTGACCTCCTCCCCAGTGACCTCCTCCCCAGTGACCTGCTCCCAGTGACCTCCTCCCAGCGACCTCCTCCCCAGTGACCTCCTCCCCAGCGACCTCCTCCCCAGTGACCTCTTCCCCAGCGACCTCCTCCCAGCGACCTCCTCCCCAGTGACCTGCTCCCCAGCGACCTCCTCCCAGTGACCTGCTCTCCAGTGACCTCCTCCCCAGCGACCTCCTCCAAGACTAAGACATGTGTAATAAGGAAACATCAGAGTGGAACAAAACCAGTCCACGAGTAGCGACAACCACATGCCTAATGGGTCATAAACCTGAAGAATGAACACTCACATGGTCAAAACCAGTCCATGAGTGGTGTCACGATTTGTCACGAGCCTACGACGTTCGACCCACCTGGTGGCGGAATACTTATTTTTTAGTCGTGCGTGTCGGAATGCCAGTCACCTTGGTTCAGCCAAAAAAAAAAAAAAGGGGTTTTGGGGTTTTGGCTGTGAAGGGGGTTAAACATTAGAAAATCTTTAATTTTAACTTTAAGGGAGAGGCTAAAATTTTTTGTTTTTCATGAGAGAGAGAGACAGAACAGACAACAGACACAGAGTGTGCTGGGAGAGAGGAGGGAGACTTTTACAATTTCTTCAAAACTATAAATTCCATCACTAGAGAAGGGAAGAAGATGCAAAAGGAGAAAAAATGAAAAAAAGAGGAGGACTCAGAAGAAACATAGAGAGAGAAAGAGAAACAAGAGATCAAGAGATGAGGAGGTGTGAAGGAGGGGATATTTTTAAGCAATTTTGTTTATTAACTTTAAGGCGAGCTGAATTGTCTCTCATAACTAGAAGTGCAAACAAAGACTTGAAACATACAGCTTGTGCTGAAAGGCCGACTTTCACTTTCCATTTCCAGAAAACTTTTATTCCATGCCCTTGAGAAGCAAGTGAGAAAAGAGGGACCAGGAAAGAGAGCCGAGAGAGACAGGCACCTGAGAGATAAACAGATTCGAGGCAACAAGAGACACAGAGAGACCTCAAAGTACATTAAAAACTTGAAATCCACTCAGGTGAGAATGTACATGGTTTTGGGAGAGGAATAATTTTTCAAAAAGGTATTTTCTTGTTCAAAAAACCAAAAAGCATTAACCTTGTGTACACTTTTTTTTTCTGGAAACTGGGAAATCCACTAAACATACTAAAAGTGCAACAAATTACTTGGGAAATTAAAACCAAACTTTCATGAAAGCCCTTCATTACTGAATGTTTTATAACTTTTCCTAGAACCCAAAAAAGGCGACGATATTCAGACTTGAGTGAAGGCAATGTGAGAGCAGTGCGACAGAGAGAGGACAGAGTGAGATTAGGCAGAGGGGATACAATCAGTTTGAGAGAGAGAGACAAGAGAGAGAGGAGAAGACAGTTTAAAAAGAAGTTCAACTTGGATGTGAGAATGTAAAAATCTGTTTTCTGCCAATATTTTAGGCGATGCCCGCTATCTATGTCTCTTCAAGAACCAATCAAAACCCCGCCATAACCGACCTAGGACCTTCTTTTTTCCAGGAATTAAAAGTGGAGAAACGAGCCTTCCCATACGCAGTCAACCTTGAATAAACCCAAGCTTAAGAATTAAACCTTTAATCCTTCAAAACCTTCCGGGAAAACCTAACCTTTGCCAATACTAAGGAGAGCTGAAGTATGACTTTTAGTTTTATGTGAATGCTAGTAGTTTGAGCTTGTTGCGGTGTTGTGGTAGTAGGAGTGTGTGCGTGAGAGGTGTGTGTGCGCGAGGAGAGAGAAAGAGAGAGAGGCTAGATTGCTTTGAGCCGATAATGATCAGATAGACAAGAGAGCCGAGAAGCGCCGGGCGTGGAAGGCGCTATATAACCCATAAATTAGATATAAAGAGAGAGAGAACTCAGAGGGGGAGAGAAAGAGAGAGAGAAGAGAGAGAGAGAGAGATGGGAGAGAGAGAGAGAGAGAGAGAGAAGAGAGAGAGAGAGGGAGAGAGAGAGAGAGAGAGAGAGAGATGCAGAAACGGGAGAGAGAAAGAGAGAGAGAGAGAGATAGACAGACAGAGATTAAAAAGAGAAGAAGGAGGGAGGGAGAGAGAGATTGATTGGTTGATTGATTGATTAATCTTTAATACGCAAGGATGAAGATCTTAGACAAAGCCTAGTCTACAATCTGTCCTTGTCATGCATACATTATTTCAACACATATCATTCACACTGACAATTCAACACAGCAACACTGTAATCTAATTCTACAATGACAAGCAGGCTATTCATAAACGTAATAATGACATGGTGGATGGTCAAACAGAAGGAGACACACAAACAAACAAACAAACAAACAAACAAAAGCACAGAGAGAGAGGTCAGAGGAAGGGGGAGGGGGGGGGAATGGTAGGTAGGGGGAGGAGAAGAGGGATGGTAGACAGAGTGGGAGTGGGGATGAGCGATTTAATGGAGTAGGTCAAAAGTTTAGACAGTGTCTTCAAGGTATGGTTTACAGAAGACTTTGTGAATGGATGTTTATGATTTTAATTAAATAATCACGTTATTGAGACATAAAAACGTTTATGCAAAATGCTCCTTGAAAAGTTTAACGTATTCGTATTTTGTATTCTCGGTGGAAGTGAGTTCCAGATATTTGGTCCGAGTAAGCTGAGGTCCCTAAGGTAAATTTTTGATAGACTCTTGAGTCAGAAACGCGAAACACAGAGTAAGCTAGGCTTGTTTTGTATGGATCAATTTGCGGGTAGGGGAGAAGGAGTTTCTTCAAGCCAGAAGAAATGTTCAGTCTTGTGAAAGGGCATTGATATAACATAGTATAATATCTGTCGAGATTTCAAACATATATGATGCTTTCCTGAATTCCAATGCCTATTCAGAGGAAGTATGTTCATCACTTTTAGTTTTTCATCTGTGTTAGAGGTACAGCTGGATGGAGTAGCTTTGCTGCAGGTCTATGGAGAGAATTCAGCCTTTTTTTTTTGTGGACATCACTCTCACTCCCATCCCAAACTGTTGAAGTGTAATTGATACATGACATTGTGTGTGAGTTGGAGAAAAGTTTAAGCACAGTACTGTTGATGTAGTGCTTTAATTGAGAACAAAGCAAAAGGCTTTTTTGAGATTACCTTGCATACGTTACTGAGATGAGATTGCGAGAGAGAAAGAGAGGGAGAGGGAAAGACACACAGACAGACAGAGACAGCACGAGGGAGACAGAGTCAGACAGACAAACAGAGAGAGAGAGAGAGGAGAGAGAGAGAGAGAGAGAGGGGGAGAGAGAGAGAGAGAGAGAAGAAGAGAGAGAGAGAGAGAAAACAAAAGAGAGAGAAAGACGAGAGAGAGAGAGGGGAGAAGAGAGAGAGAGGAGAGAAACAGACAGACAGACAGAGAAGAGAGAGAGAGAGAGAAACAGCCCAGACAGACAGACAGATAGAGAAGGACACTGGCAGAAGAGGCTGCTACGGACCAGTCTGGATGAGGCGAAGGCACATTTTCTCCAGGCCTCTGTTGGCCGCCATACTGAGGGCCACCGACGCCCGCTCCTCCAGCCAGGCTTTTCTGGCGCGCTTCGTCATGTAGTCGCTGTTGGGGCTGCGGTACTCTGTGGGGTTGGTCACCCCAGCATCATCCCTGGTCAGAGCAGAACGCAAAGGACTGAGTCAGTGAGTGACTTGCCCACCATCTTCACACAGGACTCAATGAAAGATCAGAATGACAATTGACAGCTCTGAAAGGATCCACAGAATGTTTGTGTGCCGTACTCTGTGTGGAAGTGTGCACACTTGCAGTTGTGTATGAATATACACATGGAACATTGCCATATGTACGTGTGTGCACACAGCACACAGAGACACACAGACACAGACACAGACACAACACACATACACCACACACACACACACACACACACACACACACACACACACCCCACACACACACTCCACACACAAAGCACATACCCAGGCGCTCATGCATGCATGTAAGTATACGCACATGCTCACTCTATGGAACATCTTTCAGTTTAAATCATTCTCCTTCACATCTTATCATAATTGTAACATTTTCAATAAATACCTAGAATACCTGTGCAGATTGTGTTGCTATTTTTCCATATCCAAACTTTGTCAAACAACCAGCAAGAACCTTTATTCTCACAGGTATACGATTCACATCTAAAACAGATGTTCTCTAAAATTTGGTTTAGGAGGAGAGAAAAAATGTTCTCTTGCAGAGGTACTGTGAATTTAAACTGAAAATGATAATCAATGAAATATCACTGAGTGAGTGTTTTAACATAGTATGGACTCATTTGAATGCATTACCTCTCAACAGTTTTGAGATTTTTGCATTTTGCATGACAGACGTTCTTTGTTTCGTAACATTCTGTGCTTATTTGTAACATAATAAAATTTTTGTTTTTGAATGTGTCTATTTCGGGTTATTTAGCAATATATTGCTTCAGATAACAAAAATGTTGTTTTAAATACCATAATTCCGGGACAGAAAACCGTCGATCACTGGTGATCGAAATTCAAGGGAAAGAACTGAAGAGAGTAAAAAAAAACCCCTGCAGCTGGGAGATTGCAGTCATCCACCAACATTGAATGGCTTCTCAATCATTCCCCCCATTGATCTGATCCATACCAAAGTTTGACAGGCTCCTTGTTGGGGCCACATTAAAAGTTACCAACTGCTGTGACAAAGTGGTTAATGTGTTGTGCACTCTGGCTTGGAGGTCATGGGTTCGATTCCATCACAGTTTTCTATTTGCAGTATTTTTCGGCTCCAACTGGCTCCTAAGTCCAGAGTTGAGTTTGCTATGGGCTTAATTGGAAAGTTTGGGATCACACAGTCAAGTTTCTTCCACTCAAAGTGTCTGAGAATATTGCTCAAAAAATGTTTCAAACTTTGCAGGTGTCTGTGATCTCTTGATACTGGATGAGACCAGGATATATTATGGAAACAAGCACAGAGAACATCCCTGTCACGCTGTCTCAGACCAGGATTTTATGGAACAAGCACAGAGAACATCCCTTGTCAGCTGTCTCAGACCAGGATATATGGAAACAAGCCACGCAAACCTCCCTGTCTCCCGATGTCCCCATGATCTCCCAGGATTAATTAGTGGAACTCCCCCAGTGAGCTCATCCTGTCAGTGACTCTCCCCGGGCCAGGATTATATTATGGACCTGCCCCCAGGGAACACTCCCTGCTCACCAGGATAATCCAGGACCTACCCAGCCAGCGACTCCTCCCCCGTCTCGCTCCCCGCCCATGGACCTATATTCCCAGGAACACCAACCCAGAGATGCTCCCGTGTCCCCCGCTCCTCCCCAGACCCCCGGACTATATTATGGACACCACCCGAGAACATCCCGTACGCTGTCTCAACCAGGATATCTATGGGAAAAAGCCACATGAACATGCCTGTCACGAGTCTCAGACCAGGATGTTTATGGAAACAACAAGAGAACATACCTGTCACGCTGTTCAGACAGGAATAATTATGGAACAACCAGAGAAACTCCCTGTCATCGTCTCAGCCGGTATAATTTGGAAACAAGCCAGAACTTCCCTCCACCCGGTTTAGACCGGAATTATTATGGAAATGCAGAGAACTTTCCCTGTTTACGCTGGTCTTGGTCCAGGATATTTATGGAAACAAGCACAGAGAAATGCCCTGTCTGCTGTCTCAGCCCGGATTATTATCGAAACAAGCACGCGAACCTCCTGCACGCTGTCTTTAGCCTGCCTTTTTTGGACCAGCCACAGTGACTCTGTTCCTTTGTTTGACAGGATATATTTTGGAAACAACGCACAGCGAATATCCCTGAGCATGATGTCTCAGGCCCCAGGATTTTATGGAAACAGACAGAGAACATCCTGTCACGGCTGTAAAACACGATATATTATTGAAACAGCATTTGAGACATCCTGTCACCGACTGACAGAGGATATAGGAAACCGCCCCGAGCACCCATCCTGTCACCTGTCTCACCCATTTTTTACCGCCAGGAAAATCTCTCAGCTAGTCCTCCCCACCGGAGGGTTCTACTGGGAACAAGCGGAGGAAATTGCAGGCCGTATGTACCCGGACAGTGGTATATTTGGAACCGTCCGCAGAGACATCCTCACGGCTGTCGTCTAGACCAGGGATACTTATGTATGGACACAGCACCTGCAGAACCCCCCTGTTCACGCGTGCTCCGACTGAGGCGGATGATATTATGGAAACAAACAGAGAAAATCCATGTCACGCTTTTTCTGAAGACCGAGGATATTTTTTATCGGAACAAGCTACAGAGGGGAACAGTCCTTGTCTGGGTCACGCTGTCTCAGACCATCGGAATATTTTTATATGGAATCAAGGCCAGCAGCATCACTCATCCTGCCGCTGTCTCAGACCCCTGGATTATTCTGTTAGGAACCCGCCGGAGAACATTTCTGTACGCTGTCCTCTGACCAGGTAATTTTTGGAAACAAGCACACGAGAACCAATCCCCCTCAGTCTCCGCGTCTCAGACCAGGATATTTATGGAAACAAGCCAGAGAACATCCCTGTCCGCTTTGGTTTTTCCAGCCCCGACTGGATATTTATGGAAACAAAAAGCCCCCCGAGACATCACCTGTCACGGGCTTGTCTCCAGACCCCCACAATAATATTATGGAACAGACTGAGGAACATCCTCTGCTGGGTTAGCTGTCTCAAAACAGAATGGAAACTGAGCCCATACATCGTCGAATATATCATCTCCCAGTGAAACCTCCTTTTTCCCAGGACCCTGGCTCCCCAAGCGGAACTCCTGCCCAGTGAACCTTCCTCCCCAGCACCTCCTCCCCAAAGTCGACATCTGCTCCCAGCGACCTGCTCTTACCAGGGACCATGGGGTCCAGGAGCCTGCTCCCAGCAGGACCTGCTAAACCAGCGACCTCTTCTCCCCGGGGGCGCGACTCTCGCGGGTCCAGAACTCATGACCTCTCGGGCCAGTGACCTCCTCCAGTGATCTGCTCCACCAGTGACCCTCCTCCAGCCGAACCGGTATCCCCAAAGTACGGCTCCCTTCCCAGTGACCTCTACCAGCGACCTTCCAAGTTTTACCTCCCTGCTTGCCCGACGTTCCTACCCCAGTGACTCATCGAGTGACTCTTCCTGCAGCGACTTTCCACCTCCCAGTGACCTCCTTACCAATGAACTCTCTCCCCAGGACTCCTCCAGTGACTCTTCCCATTGACCCCCTCCCCAGGTGACTCCTCCCCCAGTTCGACTCTCCACCAGTGACAACCTCCTCCCAAGGAGGAGCCTCCTCCCAGGTTAAGACCCTGCTACCCAGGTGACCTTCGCCTCAGTGACCTCCTTCGTCCCCATGGGCTGTCCAAGCCGTGACACTGCTTCCCAGTGACCCCTGGGGCTCCAAGCTCGGGTGATTCTTCTCTGAGTGACTCCTCCCCAGGGTTCGACTCCCCAGGTTAGTTCCTCCCCCAGTGACTTCCTCCCCTCCAGTGTCCCCTCCCCACTTGTGCATTGCCCTGACCTCTTCCCAGTGGACTTCCCTGGCACTCCCAGTTGACTGCTCCACGTGGGACCCCTCCGAAAACCAGTGACGTCCCCAAATTGACTGCCTCCCAGTCGTCCTCACCAGTGGACCTGCTCCCAGTGACTCCTCATTGCCCTCCCCAGTGACTTTCCCCCCAAATGACCCTCTTCTTTTCCCCAGTGCAATGTTCCAAGTTGAACTGTCCCCAGTGACTGCTAAAACCCCAGTGGTCTCTCCCAGGGGGACCATCCTCCCCAGTGACCCCTCCCAGTGACCTACTCCCCAGTGATCCTCCGTGTGACTTCTCCCCATGACCTCCTCCCAGTGGAACCCCTGCCTCCCCCTGGGCCTTTCCATCCCACGTGCGATCTCCATTTGACCTCTCCCAGTGACTCACGCCACGTTGACCTCCTCCCAGTGGACCCTCTCACTCCAGTGGACCTGCTCCTCAGTGACCTCCTCACAGTTTTGACTGCTTCCTCCAGTGATCTCCCTCCTGCGACCTCTCCGTACTAGGGCATGTCATGGTTACAGGAAACATTCTCAAGTGAGGAAAAAACCGGTCCACGGAAGGTAGATTCGACCTCATCCTAATGGGTTCTCCCTGTTAAGAATGACACTCACATGGTCAACAACCAGATCCAGCGAGTGGCGACAAATCACTCCTAGTGGGATCATAGTCCCTGAGGTCCTCACCTGGTGTCATGTCCTTTGGGCCAACTTTTTCCTCCTCCTACCACGCGTGTTATCTCATTCAGTGGCCTACCTCTCGAATTGTGAGTGTGTCGCCGTTACCTGTCGACGGCAGTTTCTTTAGTTTGAACAATTTCTCTGTGACCATCGGCATATGCGCATTGATGAGGAGGTACTAACTTTACACAGACAGACCAGGTCAGTCCTCAGACAACGAAGAAGTAGCTTCAAACTGTCCGGGGAAAGAGGACAAACATTTGAGTGTTGTGAAGAGCGAAAGGACCTTTGTCCAGATTACCCCACTCCATCCTGACCTCATCACTGGAACATGGGCATTGCACATCTCTGACAGAATGTAGCACAGCGTCGAGGCCTTGTCACGTATCAGAGGCGCGAAACCCCTGGGCCAAATGGTTCATTTACTTGTTATCCAGGCATATCAGAACAACTCTACATCATCACAGGCCCTACTTACGTGCAGGTTGGCCACTGGGGAAGTCTTGTAACATGTTCATAGTGTACTTAATTGGTCCGAATTGTGATTTTACGTCTAGTGAAAATTTTTAAACCATGTGTAGTGTGAGGCTTGATTGCTTCCATGTGTTCTTATCTGTCAATGTGCATTTGGTAACGATTGTCATGTGTCTTAACTGCTATTTGACATTTGTGTTGATTTTATTGATTTAATAAATTTTTCATAATCTTTATTTGGTTATTGAGGTCAAACACCCTAGGAAGATGGGCGTGCACACAACACAGGCCACACACGAAAAACACCTCACATGCAAGCGCACACCCACCACCACACACACATGCATTATACATGTAAAGTTACAACAATTTCCTAAATAATCAGAAGAAAAAGTAACAACTGACCAAAAACACACAAGAAAACATGAAAACAAGAAAAAAGATTTTCAAGATACACTCCATCCTCCATCACAAATGCACATACCTCTAAACAGCATAGTCTCATGGCTTAGAGCGAAAACATCTGAAATTTCCATTTTACTTTAAAGCCAGAATCAAACAATAACATCATACTACAATCCATGCAACGAAACATAATCTAATCCATGTGCTTGGGGGGGTTGGCCACAACTGTGATCTTGTAACATGTGCATAGTGTAACTTAACTGCTCCATGTGTTCTTACTGTCAAATGTGATTGTAACACTGTGCATAGTTACTTACTGCTCATAGTGTTCTTTTGTCAACTGTATTTGAAAACTGTCCATAGGTTTCTTATAACTGCTCCACTTGAATTTTTTCCATGTTTACCCGTCATAGTTTCAAATTTTTTCTTATAACCCAAATTTAATTTTCTTTATAGTTCAACTTTATTTTCAGATATTTGATAAACTGAAGTGGGAGTCACACAACAACACAACACCAACACACATCACAACACACAGTAAAGACTACAACCTTT
>CM031609.1:84544954-84604580 GCA_018398815.1 Conus ventricosus
CGCGTTTTCCAGTGCTGGTCATATTATGTCCTGACTAAAATGACCAACAAGACCAAGTATCGATTCGTATCTCTTAAGCTGGGCTGACACTGGAGAATACATTAAACTAGCCGCCCCTCCATCCCCCCTCTCCATTCTATCCCTTGCCACGTTTCCACTTCTTTGGATCTTCAGCCTAACGCCCTCCCAACACCATGAACTATTTCGGCTGACAGTAAGCACGTTGTGTTGAATCTAAATGAATGCTGACAGTGCGGCAAGTTTGATTCACTTCGAATCCTGACGTCGCTTCGGTTTGCCATATATGGCATTGCAAATGCGACTAACTGGACTTTTTGTGTGTGTGTTTTCAACATGTTTTTATTCAGACATGAAGGTACATACAAAGACATATTTTGCTCATGTGTGACCATACCGAATTTGGAGATCACACCAAGCGGTGGATGTTTATGTAGAACAACAAAGTCTATCCACACAGATGCACACACGCACGGAGAGACAGAATGTACTTCATAGATAAGACGAAAGAAAGGGTGGAGTACAGCCTTGTCAGGCAGTCTCAGAGCAGAAGATTCCACAGCATCATCTTTATCATCCTCATCCTCACTGATCTGTCAAAAACAAAACAAAACAAAATCGATTATAATCCTTCCCGGAGGACACGCCTGTCAAACAAAACAAAAAACTCATCGATTCTCAACCTTGTCATTTCTCGGGGAGAAAGTATGGAGGGAGAAAATGGAAGATGACAAAAGGTATTGTCTCTGCTCTGCACCTGCTGGCCAAATGAAATACCAAGTCGTTTTCATTCATCAGATTCTGTTTCATTCTTTTATTAGTTTCTTGCACAGGCGAGTGTATGCCCACATGTGCATGCGCGTACACACACTGACACAACGACACACACACACACACACACACACACACACACACACACACACACAGAGGACCCACACAATCTAACACACACACACACACACACACACACACACACACAGATCGATACATTGTACTGCACAGTGGGGAAGAAGAATTGTCTTCTCTTGTTCTTCATCGTTGAAGGAAAGCGGAACTTGCACATCCATAATGCATTGCACGCTATGGCGAAGGTGGGCGAGCAAACGAAGCAGACAACCAACGAGTCGTGACAGTTCCCTGGAGAGCCAATGATTCGACGAGCGAGGGGTGAAAGTCAGTTCAATCCTTCACTCGATCCACATTATCTGACAGTCCTTTGGGATCATGGGGGTGTCTGCCGTGCCCTCGTCCGCCATGATGCTGTTTGTACTGTCAGGCAGGCGGAAATGGTTTATGTGTGTGTGGAAGGGGGGGGGGGGGGGGGGGGGGGGAGAGAGAGAGAGAGAGAGAGAGAGAGAGAGAGAGAACTTAAGGGTCTATACCCTCTCCGTCGTGGACAAAATACCATGGAAGCATGGGATCGATCTGACTGAAATTAATTCATTTAAACACAGGTGTCCCCTCCCCATATCCACGCTGCCCCCCCCCCCTCTCTCTCTCTCTCTCGCTCCTTCCTTCTCATTTCCCTCCTTCCTAAGATGATAATAATAATTTAAAAAAAAAAAAAAAAAAAAAAACGTATCTCGACACAAACACCGAACCCTTCGGCCCCATGGCCATCTGATCTTTCCTTCCCTCCGACTCTCTCTGTGCACTGCTGATAAACGAGGCAGTTGATTGAGATGTGTGTGTGTGTGTGTGTGGTGTGTGTGTTGAGAGAGAGAGAGAGAGAGAGAGAGAGAGAGAGAGAGAGAGGAGAGAGAGAGAGAGAGAGAGGAGGGGGGAGGACAGGAGAGAGAGAGAGAGATTTTAAGCATGAAATCGTTATATTGATGTTATTTTGTAATTCGATGTTACCTTACTTTTTTAAATTGTAGTTGTTGTGGGCAGAATTGTAAAAAAGGCCTTCAATGAGCCTAACTAATTCTCAGCCCATTAAAGATTCATTCATTCATTCATTCTGTGAAGCCATGGGACCTTTTCTTTCTTTCCTTTTTAAGATTTTTTGTTTCTTTAAACGACGTCATCTGATTTTCTGATTCGGCAACGAACACCATACATCACTGGTTCCAGTCATGGTGAGAATGTTCAAAATTATGTTTTATCGGCAAGCAAGCGCCAGAAGATACCATGACGGGAAAACCAGCCCACTGACGCTTTGGCTACTTTGATCCCACGGTATCAGTTCTCCCACCGTGAACAAAACTAAACAAAAGAAACAAAAACGACGTGGCGGGTTTGTCCAGTTTCACACCTTAGTTCCCTTTTGACCAAACCCTGATCCAAGATAACTGTGAAGGTCAGAAGAAAAGAGGAAGGAACGCAGAGGAAGAGCTGCCAGATTCATCGTCTTTAGGGGCTTCCATGCCTCTCACAGAGTCATAACACTGTATGGCTGTTTCCTTTTTTACTGATGAAACATGGATTATACTTCATGAAAAGACTTGTGCCTTTATTCCTCAGAATCATTCATATTTTTCTTTTGAATAAATTTTATCATGCTATCCCTAAGGATTTTCCCTGTTTTCCCGAGAAAAAAAATTACCATTGTCATCCTTAAAGGTCTACTTTAGAGATTTTCGATAATTTGTTAAAAACAGGTCTACATGTCATATAACTACAGTATGGTATTCATTTTTCAAAAAAAAATCGCCGGAAGAATTTAATAGATGAAAAACGACTTTTGCACACCTGTTCAAACCCCGCGCGGTAGACCGAAAACCGTGACGTCACTTGATGGACTGGCCGTCAGCCGCGACCTACACAACAAGCCAACGCCAAGTGAAATCAACACGAGTTGCGATCCCCCACAGCCTAAAAAGTCACGAGGGGGTGGCAGATATTGTGCTGTAGGCCAGTGCAGCAGCTCAGCAGGAGACGGATATTCTTTGCACACATTTCCATCTGATCCAGATACTCGAAAGAAGTGGATTCGGTTCGTGCAACCATGCCGGGCAGCTAAAGTTCTTTTCACCACATCAGTTCCAGCTGGACCGCGGAAACGAGCTATTCCGACAATTGCCGAGCCCGTTCGAGTGGATCAAAAACTTCGTCTGCATTGTGCGCGTATACTTTGAAAGCGGAGTGGTAAGCTCGTACAGATGAGTACGATAGTCGCACGTTTATTCTGTTCTTATCTATGGACAGATCACACTTGTTAAATTGAATGAACACGTTAAGGCTTGAGGAAGGAGAATCTCCGCTCGCCGTCCATGCGTGATCGCATCAAGAAGTCAGTCGGTTAGACTTCGGTAAAGTCCGTACGCCTTCGGAATGCTGTGTTCGGGCGTCCAGCAGGAACTGAACTGACGTGGTAAAAAGAACTTAGCGTTCAAACTGATAAGGTACAGGCCTTGCAAAGACATCCCCAGAGTCAATTGGCTGTCGCAATCATAGTCACCGCTTTTACATGATAAATTATACACGAGAGAGATGTGCAAGAACCATCAGAATCGCTTTCTGTCGCCGTCGCTGACCATCATGTGACGTCACATCCAAGAGCAGTTAAGCCATGCCAAGATTTAGTTGATTACCTCCCGTTTTCTTGATTACAGGTGAAAAATGCCCACTTTCGCGGATCGATTTCATGTGATCGGGAGCGAATCGGATGTTTATTTTACCAATTTATCAAACATTTCATATTTCTGCATAAGCTGAGCAATTATCGAAAACCTCTAAAGTAGACCTTTAAGTATGACAACTTTTTGTTATTTTGTCCAGGACAACGATAACTATTCTTAAGGAACACAGCCAGAATAGTGGAAACAGTTGTGATCCCAGGGATCCCGTCCGTTTCTCCAATGTTGCCGACCCTTATCCGGCTTTGTGACTAGATCAATGATTCCAATGCACATGTGATGGTCAGATAACATAGCGATGATCGATGATTTCCCTGTTATCGCCGTTTTCTTTGAGATAAAACTTGTTTTCCTCGGGAACACGGGGATAATTTGTCATTATCGTGAACTGAATATGGAAAGAAATTGTGATCCAGAGGAAATCAGTTATTATCCAAAGGAAAACAAAGGACACGATTGTGATCGGAAGGGAAACAGGGGACATGATTGTGATCTGAAGGAAAACAGGGGACACGATTGTGATCTGAAGGAAAACAGAGGACATGATTGTGATCTGAAGGAAAACAGGGGACACGATTGTGATCTGAAGGAAAACAGGGGACATGATTGTGATCTGAAGGAAAGCAGAGGACTGATTGTGATCTGAAGGAAAACAGAGGACACGATTGTGATCTGAAGGAAAACAGAGGACATAATTGTGATCTGAAGGGAAAACAGGGGACATGATTGTGATCTGAAGGAAAACAGAGGACACGATTGTGATCTGAAGGAAACAGAGGACATGATTGTGATCTGAAGGAAAACAGGGGACATGATTGTGATCTGAAGGAAAACAGAGGACACGATTGTGATCTGAAGGAAAACAGGGGACACGATTGTGATCTGAAGGAAAACAGAGGACACGATTGTGATCTGAAGGAAAACAGGGGACACGATTGTGATCTGAAGGAAAACAGAGGACATGATTGTGATCTGAAGGAAAACAGGGGACATGATTGTGTTCTGAAGGAAAACAGGGGACATGATTGTGGCCTCAAGGGAAACAGTTGTGATTCTCCAGAGGTAACGGCGATGACAACCGTTTCTCTATTTTCGCTGTTTTCCTCAATAACGCGAGTGTTTTTTTTCTGTACATTTTCCCCTGGGAAACTCAGCTATTGTGGCCTGTAGACACTTGTCTGTTCTTCAATAACGAGAATTTTTTTTTTTTTTTTTGGTGGTACATTTCGCCCTGGAAAACTCGGCTATTGTGGCCTGTAGACACTTGTCTGTTCTTCAATAACGAGAATCTTTTTTTTGTTTTTTGTGTGGTACATTTCGCCCCTGGGAAACTCGGCTATTGTGGCCTGTAGACACTTGTCTATTCTTCAATAACGAGAATTCTTTTTTTTGTTGTACATCCCCCCCCCCCCCCCTGGGAAACTCAGCTATAAGACCTGTAGACACTTTAGTGTCTCTCACACAACCGTGGCGTCATGACAGCAAGGCCTGGACAACCCTGGACTTCACTGACCTCCGATGTCAGACGATGACCAAGGCCCAGACAGAGGTCAGCGTCAGGGTCCTCCTCCACTGCCCCACCTCCTCTTCCCTCCTTTCCTACCCCTCCACCACCCTTTCCCCACCCCCTCCTCTCCCCTCCCTCCTCCCTCTTCCTTTAAGACATTTGGTCAGAACTGGATTGAACGGAGTAGGCTGCATCTTGGTGATTGATGGCAGAGGCTTCCTGACTTGACGAATCCTGTCGGTCTGTCCGTAGTACGACCAAGCTGCTGAAGACGATCTCTTGCTTCAGCTGTGTAAGTCTGCTGTGCAGGTCCTTTCTCCATCATGCTGTTCCACGTGATGACGATCTCTTGCTTCAACTGTGTAAGTCTGCTGTGCAGGTCCTTTCTCCATCATGCTGTTCCATGTGATGACGATCTCTTGCTTCAGCTGTGTAAGTCTGCAGTGCAGGTCCTTTCTCCATCATGCTGTTCCATGTGATGACGATCTCTTGCTTCAGCTGTGTAAGTCTGCAGTGCAGGTCCTTTCTCCATCATGCTGTTCCATGTGATGACGATCTCTTGCTTCAGCTGTGTAAGTCTGCAGTGCAGGTTCTTCATCATGCTGTTCCATGTGATGACGATCTCTTGCTTCAGCTGTGTAAGTCTGCAGTGCAGGTCCTTCCTCCATCACGCTGTTCCACGTGATGACGACCTACGTGTCAAGACTTTTTGGCCTGGCAGGGAATTTGTTGCTTTCCAGGTATTTCTAAAAAAAAAAAAAAAAGTGATCACACAACAGTTTCAGGTGTGACCTGTCAGCAAGACGTTGTCTTTTTTTTTTTTTTTTTTTGCTGTTGACTCTTCTTGAGGTCATATCTTTTTGTCACGAGGACTAACGTCCTTTACACCTAGTCATGATTCTCCCTCCCCTCCCCTTTCCCCCTCCCACCCTCCTTCCCTTATCGCGTCCCTCCTTTCCTCACACCTTACAATGTGGCGGGAGAGAGAGAGAGAGAGAGAGAGAGAGAGAGAGAGAGAGAGAGAGAGAGAAGAGACAGACAGACAGACAGACCGACAGACAGACAGACTGATAGACAGATAGATGGACGGACGACAGACAGATAGACGTACAGACAGACAGACAGACGGACAGATTGACAGACAGACACACACACAGATAGACAGACACACAAACAGACACACAGACAGATGTACCGATAGAGAAAGACTGACAGACAATAAGAGAGAGAGAGAGAGAGAGAGAGAGAGAGAGAGAGAGAGAGAGGAGAGGAGAGAGAGAGAGAGAGAGAGGAGAGGGCAGAAGCGCGACACACAGAGACAGAAGCCGTGTGGGGGGAGGGAAGGAGAATGAAGCCTACGCAGATTGAGTACGATGGAAAAAACGCTGATATATACGTTGAAGAAGATGGAAACATGATATATGTCAGAAGGAAACAAATCCGTTACAAAGCAAAACACACACACACACACAGATTGAAGAAAAAGCGCAGGATCGAATTCTACTCAATCTCCCATGACCTTTTCCACATAATTCCTGATTAATCACAAGGCAACACACACACACACACACACACACACACACACACACACACACACACACACACACACACACACACACACACACTCCCCTCATCATATACACGCGCGCGTGCGCGCGCACACACACACACACACACACACACACACACCACACACACACACACACACACACACACCACACACACACGCACGCACGCACGCACGCACACACACACACACGTACGCACGCATGTGCACACAACACACACACACACACACACACACACACAACACACACACACACACACCACACACTCACACACACACACACACACACACACACACACACACACACCACACACACACACGTCTGTTTATTCTTCTGTTCAGAGAGAGAGAGAGAGAGAGAGAGAGAGAGACTTGGTTCTATCCCTTACTTCTGTTGAAAATAAAATGAAAGAAACAGCCGAAGCTTGTGATGAAGTAGGAGTGAAAGGGAGGTAATTGGTGCCAGTATCACAGTCAGGCTTCCACCCTTCTGTGGGTGTGGCATTGCGGCAACCTGCCACCAGGGGCACCGACCGAGACATCATAGCTAGGATAGGCAAGGCGCTAGCAGCATTCGTCATGCTAAAGAACATCTGGGCCTCAGGAGAGATCAGAAGGACAACAAAATTGCGTATCTTCAATTCAAACGTGAAGTCGGTTCTGCTCTACGGCTGCGAGACTTGGAGAATGACCAAGGCAATACAGCAAAAAATTCAGACCTTCATCAACACCTGTCTGAGGCGCATCTTCAAAATCAGATGGCCAGAGTAGATCAACAATGAAGATCTATGGAAGCAAGCAGGACAGGAACCAGTGTCCAAGCAGATTCTGCGGAGAAAGTGGGGCTGGATTTGACACATTTTTAGGAAGCCAGTATCCAGCACAACAACGCGCCAAGCCCTGACATGGAACCCGCAGGGGAAAAGGAAGAGAGGCCGACCTCGCAGCAGCTGGAGGGGAGACCTGAGGCAGAGATAAAGAGGCAGGGGACCAACTGGACAGGCATTCAGCGAGCAGCCCAGAACCGAGTGTGATGACGGAGTGTTGTCGATGGCCTATGCTCACCCTTGAGCTATGGGCCTAAGTAAGTAAGTTGAAGTATCATAGTAGGCCTATATGATATCATGATTGAAGTATAGTATATGATATCATGATTGAGGTATCATAGTATATATCATTATTTAAGTATCATAGCTTATGATATCATTGTTGAAGTGTTATAGTATATAGTATCATAGTATATGATATCATGATTGAAGCATCATAGTATATGATGCCATGATTGAAGTATCATTGTATATGATACCATGATTGAAGTATCATTGTATATGATATCATTGATATATAGTATATGATATCATTATTGAAGTATCAGAGTATATGACATCATTATTGAAGCATCATAGTATACATCATTATTGAAGTATCGTTGTATATGACATAATTATTGAAGTATCATAGTATATTATATCATTATTTAAGTGTCATAGTATATTTTCCTCCTTTCTTTCTGCGTATGCAGGCTGATACTCCTGTGGACACTCCTGTATAGACAGGCAAGTATTAATGCCGTCTACCCAACAAAGGGAGTGGAGTTTGTGTATATGACCGTTTTTTCATCCTGCCATTAAGGCAGCCATACTCCATCTTCGGGGAAATGATATCATTATTTAAGTATCATGCTGATCTAGAATTACATAATCGTTATTTGTATTCATCAGGCAACCGTTACGTCATCCACACATCAGCCATTTCAGATAGCTGAATAATTCATGACATGTAAACATCGCACGTAGTCTACGCCGTGTAAACATTGCGATATGAATAATGCCCTGTATGGCTGAACGACTGACGATGACTAAGTCATGCATTATTTACAGATAAGAAAGTGTAGGTGTGTTCGTTCGTCTCTCTGTGACAGAAAGTGTAGGTGTGTTCGTGCATCTCTCCGTTAGGGGGCTGGAGGGATAACGTGATTGGGGATACGGAATGTTGATGTGAGTGGGGATATGGAATGTTGATGTGAATGGGGACATGGAATGTTGATGTGATGGGGATATGGAATGTTGATGTGAGTGGGGATATAAAATGTTGATGTCAGTGGCAATATGGAATGTTGATGTGAGTGGCAATATGGAATGTTGATGTGAGTGGCGATATGGAATGTTGATGTGAGTGGCGATATGGAGTGTTGATGTGAGTGGGGATATAAAATGTTGATGTCAGTGGGGATATGGAATGTTGGTGTGAGAGGCGACATGGAATGTTGATGTGAATGGCGATATGGAATGTTGATGTGAATGGCGATATGGAATGTTGATGTGAGTGGCAATATGGAATGTTGATGTGAATGGCGATATGGAATGTTGATGTGAGTGGCGATATGGAATGTTGATGGGAGTGGCGATATGGAATGTTGATGTGAGTGGGGATATAAAATGTTGATGTGAGTGGGGATATGGAATGTTGATGTGAGTGGGGATATAAAATGTTGATGTGAATGGCGATATGGAATGTTGATGTGAATGGCGATATGGAATGTTGGTGTGAATGGCGATATGGAATGATGATGTGAGTGGGGATATAAAATGTTGATGTGAATGGCGATATGGAATGTTGATGTGAGTGGGGATATGGAATGTTGAGATGAGTGTCGATATGGAATGTTGGTGTGAGTGGCAATATGGAATGTTGATGTGAGTGGGGATATGGAATGTTGATGTGAGTGGGGATATGGAATGTTGATATGAATGGCGATATGGAATGCTTATATGAATGGCGATATGGAATGTTGGTGTGAATGGCAATATGGAATGTTGATGTGAATGGCGATATGGAACGTTGGTGTGAATGGCGATATGCAATGCTGGTGTGAGTGAGGATATGGAATGTTGGTGTGAGTGGCGATATGGAATGTTGGTGTGAGTGGCGATATGGAATGTTGATGTGAGTGGCGATATGGAATGTTGATGTGAGTGGGGATATGGAATGCTGATGTGAGTGGCGATATGGCATGTTGATGTGAGTGGCGATATGGCATGTTGATGTGAGTGGCGATATGGAATGTTGATGTGAGTGGCGATATGGAATGTTGATGTGAGTGGCGATATGGAATGTTGGTGTGAGTGGCGATATGGAATGTTGATGTGAGTGGCGGTATGGAACGTTGTTGTGAGTGGGGATATGGAATGTTGATGTGAGTGGGGATATGGAATGTTGATGTGAGTGGCGATGTGGAATGTTGATGTGAGTGGCGATATGGAATGTTGATGTGAGTGGGGATACGGAATGTTGATGTGAGTGGCGATATGGAATGTTGATGTGAATGGCGATATGGAATGTTGATGTGAGTGGGGATATGGAATGTTGATGTGAATGGCGATATGTAATGTTGATGTGAGTGGCGATATGGAATGTTGATGTGAATGGCGATATGGAATGATGGTGTGAGTGGGGATATAAAATGTTGGTGTGAATGGCGATATGGAATGTTGATGTGAGTGGGGATATGGAATGTTGATGTGAGTGGCAATATGGAATGTTGATGTGAGTGGGGATATGGAATGTTGATGTGAGGTGGGATATGCAATGTTGATGTGAGGTGGGATATGCAATGTTGATGTGAGTGGGGATATGGAATCTTGGTGTGAGTGGGGAAACAAATGTTGGTGTGAGTGGGGATGTGGAATGTTGATGTGAGTGGGGGTACGGAATGTTGATGTGAGTGGCGATATGGAATGTTGATTTGAGTGGCGATAACGTATGTTGATGTGAGTGGCGATATGGAATATTGATGTGAGTGTGTACATTGAATATTGATGTCATACAGAGATGTCCCTGGGTAAACAGCTAATGAGATGTCAACGGAAAAACAATAATTGCACAGTAGTCCGTAGATACTCTTGATGAACGGATCCGGATCTGTCTTTTGTTGCAGATAGTCACCACGGACCAACATTCAGCCACTTGGTTCCATGGGCCACATCCCATCTTTTTGAAAGTCTGATGAAATCGGTTCCATATTTTGGGCGTAATCTTAAATTGATGCCAGCCAGAGAGATGAACAAAACAGCTGACAGGGGTGAAAGTGTAACTTCCTTGGTGGAATAATGAATTCAAAGAGAGAAACTGGAAATTAAACCTCGAGTTCACGTCAAAGCCATTCACCTTTATTACATTCACAAACTGATTCAAATAAGTTGTAATTAAGACTCGAGTTCCCATCAAAGCCATTCATTCACCTTTATTACGTTCACAAACTGAATGAAATATGTTGTGCTTTCTTGTCGGAGCCAAATGAATGGCACAGAATGAATATCGACTACCATCATCCATTCTGTCTTGAAATAGGTTTGTTTAGGAGAGTAATGAATATTGATCATCATGATCCATTCTGCCTTGGCATCAGTCTGTTTAGCAGAATAGCAGCAGAATTGAGCCAGTCTGTCTAGTAGAGTAATGAATATTGATCGACATGATTCTTTCTGCCTTGGCATCAGTCTGTTTAGTAGAGTAATGAATATTGATCGACATGATCCATTCTGCCTTGGCATCAGTCTGTCTAGTAGAGTAATGAATATTGATCGACATGATCCATTCTGCCTTGGCATCAGTCTGTTTAGTAGAATAGCAGCAGAATTGAGCCAGTCTGTCTAGTAGAGTAATGAATATTGATCGACATGATTCTTTCTGTCTTGGCATCAGTCTGTCTAGTAGAGTAATGAATATTGATCATCATGATCCTTTCTGCCTTGGCATCAGTCTGTTTAGTAGAGTAGCGGCGCCGACAATGTTATCTGGGCGCTCAAAGGCTGACAATATTTCTGGGCGCTCAAAGGCTGACAATATTATCTGGGCGCTCAAAGGCCGACAATATTATCTGGGCGCTCAAAGGCTGACAATGTGATCTGGGCGCTCAAAGGCTGACAATTTTTATTTTTTTTTGCTGTCCCAACCCTCTGCGCCACCTCAGAGGCAGTGTACCCACGCCGCTCATTTCGACACCCTGTCCACAGCCACAGCCCGGTCGGCCCCGCCGCAGCCCCGGCACCAGCAATCCACAGGGAGCAGTCAGCGTCAAGTCGTTAAGAGGCAACCCACCGGAGGAGACACTGCACTGCTGCCGAGTCACTTCGGTGGTGTTCAGTGGCGCCTGTTCTGATCTAACATACGCAGGACACCACCTACTAAGTCCCTACTGACGACAATAATTGCTTAGTCGGGGAGCCGGCGTGAGTGAGCTCTCCCTCCGGAGGGCGCCACCACTTCCGTCCAACGACAGCCCCCATGGACTCGCCGATACCGGTAACCCCGACGGAGCCAAACCAAGGCCACAGACGCGGAGAGGACATCGAAATTGAGGTCACCATGAGAGCAGGCATGAAGGGCCACAGAATTTGAGACATTTTTTTTTTAATGCTGATCAATGAGAATGAGGATGATTAAGATGATGCTACGGATTTCCATTTCGATCTGAGACTACATGACAGGGCTGTACTTACGCTTCCTTTGATAATATATCCCGGCGTCAACCAGGCCGAGAGATACAGGCACCTGCAGTGTTGGTCATGAAATTTGAGCAACATTCAGAAACGCATCCATTAAGTGGATGAAACTCGACTGTGTGGTCCCAGTCTTCCCAGCTGAGTCTGCTGCAGCAAAGTCAACTCTGGGTAGCAGCCGGTCGGGGCAGAAAAACCCACATGACTTCTGATGGGATTCGAACCCACGACCTCCCAGCCGGGAGTCCGCGACGCTAACCACTTCGCCACGGCGGCTGGTAAGGCTGACAAAATGATCTGGGCGCTCAAAGGCTGACCGGCGCATTGGGCTCATGCGTTGGTCTGCTTTGGCCTCTGGCCGTCAGCTTGGCTATAGACAACATGAATAGAAGGCAAAGAGAACAGTAATATGCCGACTCTACCCCACTTGCTCCTCACCAAGTTTTCGGGCGAAAGTGACCTAGAATCAGCATATTACTGTTCTCTGACAAGTAAGACTTCAATAACCACAAAATAACGACCCTACAAACAAACATATTGTGCAGGGTTATCCGTTTTTAATACTAATTTACTAAACTTTTCAGATTTCAGTTTTTGTTTAATCCTATGTTTTTCCTGGTCATTTTCAATAACATCATTTTCGCGCAAACATTCTTCAAATGAGTCTTTTGTTTTTTCATGTGAAATAAAACTCCCAGTCTTTAACTGTTCTCTAAAGTTTTTTTAAAAACCGAGTTATTTTTTTGGCATAAAATCCACACATTTAAATCCTAGCATGCCTTCCACTGAAAGCTAGTTTTGACAAAGTGTTTCTCTTTTTAACTAGTCTCTTTCTCCCTGAGCAGTCATCTATAAAAATAGTGTCTGCGTTCCCTCAAACAGTCTATAAAAACTGTTCTAAAACACTCACTCAGTTTATTGCTGGGATCAACTAAATATATGTCATCATCTGTCCATATAAACCTTCTATCATGATATGCTTTTTCCATTTAATGTTGGACAGAAAATCACAATAGATTAAAATTATAACGATAAACTGTTTGTAATAAGTCTAGGAAAAATATTTGTTTTCCACAACCAGTCTGCCCACAAATCATTGAACAATGAGGATTTTAATCAAAAAGTTTAACTGCTCCATAGTTTTTTAACAGAATTTAATCTAATCCATTTTATTATTTTTATCATACTCTCCGTCAAAACTTGTTCAGTATAAAAAAACCCTACGAGGCCTAAATGGTAAGATTAACCAATTCAGTTCTGTAAGATTGTTTCTATTTAAGTCAACATTGATTTTGTTGCTTGTTGTTATGATCTTTAAAATCCTCGCCATTGTGAAGAACGACGATGGTAACGTTAAGACGTTTAAAGTCAATTTTGCCAGCTAATATTATTCCTTTTATAAGGTCATCACTAACCCCCCAACCCCATCCCTCTCCACAAACTTTAAAGACAGAAATTTTTAAATATCATTGTGAACGTGTCTTTTTTTCCCAAAGTTAATTTGTAAGTTTTTACAATTTTTTTCGTTTTTTTTACCTTTTTCCCCAAAAACCTTTTTCTTTTTTTCCCACAGGCTGGTAAGTTACATTGGGGCCGATTTGTCTTTTTAAATTTTTTGGCCCTAAAATATTAAAGGGGTTTGAATAAAAATGTAAAACAAAAAGTTCTAAGTGCCATTTATATTTTTCCTATTTTTTTTTCAAAGGCCAAACAACCCAATTCCTTTTTCATTTTAAAAACTTTTGCTGTCCCAATTTGTTTTTAAAAACCCTTTTGGGGTAAAACCCCAAAACCCTTTCCCCCTTTTGTAAAGTCCCCTTTCTAAAGGTTTTTAATTCTTTTAACCCCCTTCGGCCTAATGAAAACCGATTTGGCCCCAAACTTTTTTTTGCAATTTTTTTAAAAATTTTGGGGTTATAATTTTCAAATTCCCCCCTTTTTTTGGTTTATAAAAAAGATGCCCCCCCACAAAAAATCAAACGGAATTAAATTGTTTTTTTCAAATGCAATAGATTTTCCCGGGGAAACCTTCTTATCCCATCTTATAGTTCTCCTCAGGCCAAATAACATGGTAAAATTTTTGAAAACGGGGTTTTTTCAAAAGGGTTTTTTCTTGGAATTAAAATCTTAATTTTGGCCAAAGCCAAAATTTTAGAGTTTTACAAAATAGTAACCCCCTTTTTTCCATTTTTTTTTGTTTTTTTTTTTTTTAACATTTTTAATTTAGGGGAATTTAATTTTAACCAATTACCAGTTCTTTGGGAAAAAACCCCAAAAAACCATGGGTTTTATCAAAAATTTTTCCCCGTTGTAAATTTTGCCTTTTACCCCTTTGGTTTTAATTAAAAAAATACGACTTTTAAAATTTAGGAGGGACCATTTTGGTTCCGAAAGAAAATGATTTTAAAAGAACCCCCTTTTGGTTTTTGTTAAAAATTTTTTTAAAAACAAAAAAATGAGGGATTAAAAAAGGGGGCAAAATATTCTTTTTGACAAACTAAAATAGTTTTAAACGGCTTCTTGCCCCGATGCCTTTTAAAAAATATCCCTTTGGGATTTCCCCCCCCTATTGCGAAACCAAAAAGCGGGTTTTGTTGGGGCATTTTAAAACAGCAAAAAATTTTTGTGTTTTTTGGACAACTTTTTTTTATTGTCATTAAAAAATTTTTGGTAAAACATGTGGGTTTTCATTTTTTTTAAAAATTTTAACTATGACGTTGACCCATTCCTAAAAAAAGTTAACCATGAACGAAAAACTAACTTAAAAAGGCTAAAATTTTTCTTTAAGCATTTTAAAAAGTTTTTCTTAATTCCCAACCCCCTTTTTTGGGGCCGCCGAAAAAATAACAGACTGGACCCTTTAAAAATTTTTTTTTTTTCCCACTTTCCCCCCTCCCTAAGCAAGGCAAAAAAACCAGGGGACAACTTTTTTCCACTCGGGGCCAATAACGGGAATGGAAACAACAATTCATTACTTTGGGTTTTTGCAAATTTTAAAACCCAAACAGCTAAGGGACTTTTTCGGTTTTACCCCAAAAAAACAATACTTAAAAATTTGGACCCTTAACTCTTTTACTTAAAGACGGGTACCAAATTTTTACAACGCAGACAAATAATTTTGCTTTCATTTTTTTAACGGGCCCCCTTTGACCTAGACCCCAAGGGGTACTTTTTCAAAATTAAGAAACAATGGGGCATAACGATTTGGAAAACGAAAAATTCTACAAAATTTAAAACCCCCATAAAAAACGAAATTAAGTACAATCCAAGTAAAACCCCCCAAAGTCAGAGACTCCGTGCACTTTTCCATGCCCTTTAAAGACCCGGTTTTTTTTAAACTTAGGAATTCTTTTTTTTTTCAAATGCCCCAAATTAAAATAACCCCAAAATTCCGGCCATAAAAAACATTTTTGGATAAAAAAAGATAACATCCCCCAATACCCAAAAGGGTCTTTAGTTTTAAATGGCAATTTTTTAATCCCCCAAATAAAAGCGTTTTTCCCCAATTACGGTGGACGGGCTATTGGGGGACCCCCCCCCCGCGCCTGTTACCCAAAACCCCAAATTTATTTTTGAAAACAAGGGCTTTTTAAACCCCAAATTTATCCCTTTTTTAAAATTTCTTTCTTTTTCTATTTTTTATAAAAATTTTTCAAGTTTTTTTATTCATTCATTGGGGAGGGGTTGGTTTGGTTTACCTTTTACCGCGCTTTTTGAAAAAATTTTTACTTTGCATTCTTTTTAATTACGCCTAGTTCTCTCCCCCCAAAACGGTTCTTCTTTTTCTTTTTTAATTCTTTTATTTGTTTTCCTTTTTTTTAATTTGGTTTTTTGTTCTCAAAGGTAGGGCCCCACTGCGGGGTTTCGGGGGCTTTTTAGTCTTTATTCTTTTTTTCTAAAACGGTGCTTTTCTTTGTTTTTTAAATTCCCCCATTTTTTAAATTCTTAAAAGTTCCCAGTTTTGTATTGGTTTTTGGATTTGATGTTTTAAGTTTAGCGTTTTCCCCCAATTGGGGTTTTAACGCCAAGGCTTTTATTTTTTCCCCAAAAATTTTGTTTTTTTTACTTTGGGTTTAAAATTTATGGGGGGGTTATTTAACCAAAATTCCCGGGTTTTTTTTTAGGGGAAAGTCACTTTTAATTTAAAACAGGGGGCCCCTTAAAAATTGGGGGTTCTCCAAACCCGAAAAATGATTTCCCTTTATTTTGTTAAATCCGCTTAACTTGAGGTGTTTATTAAAGGGTTTTCCTAGTTTCCAGGATAAAACCCAAATCTTTTCTTTCAATTCTCCCATTTTAAAATTTTTTTTATTTTTTTTAAAAAAACCCAAAAACCCCAGGTGCTTGACCCGTTTTGAAAAAAAAACCCTTTTGGGCGTGGGGGAAAAAAACACAAACTTAAAATAACCATTTGAGGTAAATTTTTTTTAAATTTCCAAAAAAGCAAAGACTGTTGTCGGCCCGGGGAAATTTTAAAAACCTGCTAAAAAAACCCCCAAAAACGTTAAAATCCCAATGTAAGAAATTTCTTTAAAATTGGGGGCCAAAAAAATATTTCCCCTGCGCCAATTTTTAATATTGGACATCAAACCCGGACTAAAAGGGGCCGGCTTTTAAGGGAATTTAAAATAAAGGCAAAAAATTATCCCGCAATTCCCCCCCGGCAAAAGTAGGGCTGAAAGTTTTGGAAATTTTTTTTCCAAGATTTGAGGTTAAAACCGGGGGGATATTTCGGAGATAAAAGCAAAGTATTGAAAATTTTCGTAAAAAGGTTTTAAAATCCAGAAGAAGTTTAAACCCTTTTTCCTTCCTTTAAGGATTTTTAGCGCCCCAAATTTTAACAAGGTGATAGAAACAATTGTAAAATCAAAAACGAAAATTTTCATTTCAACTTCCCTAAAGGGGAACCCCCTTTAAATTTTTAGGGGGGTTCCACAAATCGCAAAAAGGATTTTTTGGGTGAAAAAAACCCTTCAAAGAGGAAGAAAATTTTTAAAATCCAAAAAAGGGAAAAAAAATTTATTGGGGAAGTTAAAAACTTAAAGGGGGAAAAAAGTTTTAAAAATAAGAAAATTTTGGATGAGGGGAAAACCAAACATACCGGGCAAAAAATTACACCTTAAAAGGGAAAACTTGATGAATTTAAAACAAATACTTGGTTGCCTAAGGGTCAACAATTAACATTAAGGGAAAAAGGGGGGAAAAAGGGAGGGGCTTTTCAAAATTGAAAAAGGAACCGTAAACGTTAATTTACATTTTTTTTAAAAGAAGCGACGTTAAAAAAATTTTTTTAAAAAATATCAAACAATTTATTTTTTTTTAAAAAAAGATTCAAAAAATTTTTTTAAAATTTAAGCCCGAAAAAAAAAAAAAAAGCCCAAAAAAAATATTAAAAACTTCAAAACCAAAAAAATTTAACAAACTTCAAAATCCAAAACCAAAACAAGATTTTTCCAACAAACAAGGGTAATCGGGCTGCTTAATGCTTTAAAGGGGAAAATTGACCCCTTAAAGCAAGGGGAAGGCCCCCGCAGCTTTTTTTTTCCCTTAGGGGGGTTTGTCTTTAGCTCCGGCCTGGTTCATTAGCTGTAAGTGGGGCGGGAAAAAAATTAAAAACTAAACCCCAAAAGACACAGCTATGTTCAAAATAACGCTAAACTAGCCGTTTAAATGACAATAAAAAAGCGAGTTACTCAAACATCAGGATAAAATTTTTAATCGTTTAAGGCCGATTTTTGTGATCAAAAGACAAAAGTTTGATCTTCAAAGAAAGGCAAGGACAATTTTTTCCCAAAACAGCCAACCCGAGAAGAAAAAAAAGGGAAAGTTTAAAAAAAAAAAGCAAACGCAAAACACTACGTAACCTCGAAGGGGGAAATTTTATTTTAGAGTTTAAAAAAAAACCCGGGGTTTTTGTTCATAACCCATTTTTTTTTTTTAAATAAAAGGGGTTAGAAAAAAAACCTCAAAGTTGAAGGGTAAATTTTGAAAATTTGCTTAAGAAAGCTTTTATAAGAGCCAAAATGAATGTTAAAAAAGCTTGAAAAAAACTTTACAAGGTTTGTTGTTTTTTTTAAAGTCCAAAAACAACAAAACCCCAGAAATTTTGTTAGCTTTTTAATCAAAATTAAAAATAAATAAAAAAAATTGGGTTGGGCTGAAAAAAAAGAATCTTTCCTAAGACAAACCCCCTTTTTCCAATGCTTACACGTTTGGGCGGGGGAAAAGGCTAAAAAAAACCTGGTTGAGGGGGCAAAAGAGTTGTTAAAAAAACAAAGATAGTTTTAAAAAGCTAATTGCACCGGGGGGTTTTTTTAAAGGGGGTTTTTAAAAAAAATTTAACAAAAAATGCAAAGGTCGTTTTGCCTGCACTGCCCGCGAACACGCAGAAAATGACTAATTTCGGCAAACCCAAGATTTTAACTTCAAGGGAATACCTTTCCTGTTGTGTAGCCCAAAATTGATCAGTTTGAAGAAAAAAAAACCCCAAAACTGTTAATTTTTAACACAGGGGTGGGGAAAAAAAATTTGGGTTTCCAAAAAAGTGTCCAAGAACAGCCCAAAAATGGCGAACCACCAAAAGTCATGTGGATTTACTCCTAATGTTTTCCCCAGCAGGGCTCCCCCCATTACCATTGAAACCCCAAAATGAGCGATTATTACGCAACTTCAAAGCATGACATAAACAAGAATTCTGAGAAAATTTTAACAAAATTCCAACCGCCAGCCGCGCTTGAACATATAAAACATTGTAAAAGTTCTGTAGACTGTAAGACGAACAAAACCCCCCCCGGGCCCGGGTTTAAAAGTTTTTTTAAAGCGGGAAAGTCAAAAATCCAACTATTTAAAACCCTTGAGCCATTTTTTGAAGGGAAAGAAAAAAATTAAAAAAAACCTTAATATTTCTTTTGTTTTTTTCCCCATTATTTTAGGGGGGATGCGTTTTAAGCCAAAATTTTAAGGCCGTCCAAAAACATTTTAAAACCAGGGGCTCCCCAACCCGTTCTAAAACAAATTTTAAAAATTTTAGGCAACCAACAAATTACCCCACGAGGGGATTTGGGTTTTTGAGTACCCCCAAGTTAACCCCCCCACTAAAAATGATCAAAGGGGAATTTGATCGCCTGAAAATCTCCAACTAAATTTTTATCCAAAACAGGGAACTCCGGCTTCAAATTTGCATTTGACTCTCAAAAAAATTTGATTTTAAACCCCTTCAGGGGGTTGGGGGGGGGGGGGGGAAAAAAGGGGGGGGGGGACTCTATCAACACTGAGGGGCTCTTTAGGGGGGCACTGGTATGCCCAAAAGCCCCGCCCATAAGGGAAAAAATATTTTGACTCAACCTTGTAAAAAGGGTGTTTCCCCTTAGAATACATGAACTTGGGGAAAAGGTTTGCGAGAACACTTTCCCCCCTAAAGGGCGTTCTTTTCTAGTCTTTGAGGAAAAGGGCTCAGCGACTCCGATTACCAGCAGCCCGATGCTTGGGAAAAGTTAGATTGTAAAAGATGGGGGACTTCATGCCCCAATTAATGGGTTATGTTTTTTGGCGGACGTCTTTGAAAATTATTTGAAAGACCCGCAGAAACATTTCAGTTTGGTCCCGCGCTTATATTTTTTGCACCCGGGGGTGAGCTGGGGGTGCTTTCTTAAAATTTTTTTGGAGTACAGATTGATTTTTTGTCGATTTACCAAAGATTCAGATGATTTTAAAACGGGTTTGGGGGAATTAGTAGGCGTCGCATCATTTCTGTAAAGCAAAAAACAAAAACGGACACTTTATCCCAGTAAAAGGCCTAACTATCTCATGTAAATTTTAAAGCAAACAATCGTATGGATGGGGGTAGGCGCAATCGCTTCCTTACGAACTTTTAAAAAATACCAGGGCGGCGATCAAATATTCAAAAGGGATTAAAAGGGTTGGGGATTTAAGCCTAAACAACGCGTGTTCTTCTAGAAGTTGATTAGAATATCCAGAACCCAAGACCTACATAAGACTACCCTTTGCAGCGAAAGAAAGAGGGTCCAAGAGAGCCGCCTAAAAAGTGCCTAACTTCGGGGGAAAAAAAATTATGCTGTCATTTGATTCACAATTTTTTAAACATGGTTTTAAGTTTACAGTGTTCATCGATAATTGCTTTTGATCAAAAACGTTCAAGAAACCATAATCATGAAGAACACGACTCAGAAAAATCCCAAACTTTTAAAAAGACTTTTCAGTTGATGAACAACATGTTTTGGAAAGACTAGGGGGAAACCGCCAACGCAAGACGTCAGATTGGGCACCAAAGAGAACGAAGCAATTAAACTAACTTCAAAACCAAATTATCGGGTTCAGAAATTTTATGATCAGCTTTTTGCTAATGAAGAAAAAAAAGAAGTCAAAAAGACAACCGTATTTATTGGTTTCGTTTTTAAAATTTTCAAAGCTTTTGATTTAGAATTTCTTTTGAACTTTAAACCCCTTTTATCCAGATCCCAGAGTTTTACCAGATACAGCAGTTTTGTTTTAATATTCCTACGAAGACATCTATAAAGACATGGAAATTTGAATGTAAAGGGGGATTTTGGGGGGTACGAACATCTATTCCCAAAGATTCGCCTTTCATTCAATTACTAAAAAGAAGGTTTTTGGAAGATAAAGGGGAATTATCTGGAAAAGGGGATTAAGGAAGTATTTGGGTTTAAAATCGAAAATGTACATATTCGAGCAGGAGAAATCATTAAAAAGCAAAGGAAAACCGCAGCGTTGTGCAGTCAAAAATATCACAGGGAACACAAAGAAGCGTTGTTTTACATAAGGCTTTTCATCATGAAACGTAAAACTCATCAATCTACATGAATCAACACAACAGTTTAACAAAGAACGTTTAAAAAAACAAACACAAAACGTGTGTTGTTAAACCCGAGTTTTTCATATGCAATTTGGGTGGAGAACCGAAATTTTAATTAAAGCGGAACGGGCCGGGGGGATTATCGCTTTTTTTCCTTCACAAAAAATCTTTGAGGGGCGGCTGTTTTGGGGGGGTCGTTTTCGTAAATAATCACGGGGATTTTTTTACAATTCTTTTTATTTCCCTACGGTCAACACTCCAAACTGGATCTTTTTCCCTGATGCAGTTCCCCCTTTTGCTTTCCCCCGTAAAAAAGGTGCTTATTTCAAACCAAATGGTAATAGTTTTGGGGTTTTATGGGGTCCTTCACAACATTATTGTTTTTTTTTTGATTGCTTTGTACTGTTTTAGCCCTTTAAAATTTTTCATTATTATTTCGCCAAAAAAAGAGGGGGAATCTTTAACCTTGTGTTGCGAGAATTTTCAAACACTCTCTGTGATACTGGGAGGAGAAAATTTCGGTAAATGTTTGTTAAAGTTTTAACTAAAACTGGGATCTGTGAACTCCGGAATGCCCCTTTTTAAAGGTAACTCATGTTTTTAACAAAAATTGATTCACTTGCCCTTTAAATTCTTTTTCCCTCATCGCTTGAATCATGCGAGGGTAAATTAAAAAAGGCCCGGGGGGATTTTGTATGGAAAAAGCAACACGAAGCACTTTTTGTGTTTAAAGGTTCTGCAACTTTGAACTTGAAGCTATGCAAAGACTGTGAGTGCGTACTTAAATCTTTGTTAATCCTAAAGGGAAAATAGAAGACCATTTGATGGGGGTCGTTTGGGGTTTTTTGACAAAATGTGGTCTCGGGATTGTCTAGGGGCCGGGGAAATAAATTTTCCAAATGCTTGTTTTGTAACCATTTTTTGCTGTTTGTTCATACTCCCGCTGCTGGCTTTGCTTTGTATTGCTGTGATACCCCCCAAATCCCTTTTTGGGGAAAATAGATTTGTTCATTTTTTTCTCAGCCAATATTTAGGCAACAAAAAACACAACGTCTCCAAGACAATAAACCCCATTTTTTGCATCTTTTGTTTTTTTGATGGTTTATAAAAGTCACTAATTTTGGGGGGGGCAATGCTCGATGGTTTGCCTGTTACAAGATAATATTGTTTTTTTGCTTGATCAACATTTAAGGTAAGCTGATGCCCCCCGTTTTTTTCATGTGCATTAATAAAATCAATGTCAAATCTCTGCTTTTATAGGGTTTGTGCACGCTATTTTCCCCCATAGCTTTTTTAGTCTTTTTTTTCCCCGCCCTCATCCCGCAGTTTACAAATGCGAAATTTCTTCCGCAAAAAACAAGCGCATTCACCACAGCGCCGCCTATCATTATTTCGGGAAGCCTTTTTTTTAATGTTTTTTTTCTTACATATTTTTATTTTCTGGAATTATTCCTTGCTTTAAATAAAAATCCCTTTCAGCAAAAAAAGCTGCAACAAAGCAACACTTTTCTGAAACCTCAAAATCTAGTTTTCCCAAAATTGCTGGTTTAATTCTTAACAGGGTTTTACCAAACATTGAGTATCCTACACTTATCCTCCAAAAACAGCAGAATGATCAAGGTTTTTAACAGTTTTTTCGGGGCCTTTTTTTAAAATAAAAAAAAAAATAATTAAAAAAACTGAACAGTGATGATCTACACCTAAGGCACCTAAAACCCTTCTAACTAGAAGACCCAAATTTTTGACCCCAAACTATTAGCCCAAAAAGGGGAAAGGGTGGGATTTTTGGAGGTGTGGAAAAACAAAACTTCCCGGAACGAATTCGCATTGAAAAGATTTAACGATGTTGCCACAAGAATTTTTAAAATAATAACAGGTATGAAGCGCAGCGGGGTCAGAATGGGGAAAATGTGGGGCAAAAAGGTTTTTTTGTTTGTACACTAAACTATCAGTAGATTTTCTCCCTTGATTTTGAACAAGACTTGTATGTTTAACGCAAGATCCCGTTTTTTAAAAAAGTCATTAAGTCTCGAATTGATCTATACAAAAGTTTTGGAACATTGTTATCGCCAAATCAGGGGTTAATAACTTTTAACAATAGATTTTGTTTTCCCCTTTAAAAGAGCGAGCGGAAAACATCAAATCAGGAAACATTGAATCAGGGGGAGAAAGTACCAAGCCAGAAATAGCAGAATCAAAACACACCAGGGGGGGGGCCGTGAAAAACATCCTCTCCCGGGCGTTTAAAGCAGGAAAAAATTTGCGAGTGGGAAAAGACAAAAAAAATTAAAGTTCAGAAAAAAACCCATCATGAAAAAAATAAACCCCCCAGCGCCCGAACAATTGTTCATGCCCCTATAAAAACCCCTGTGATACAAGACCTACAGCACCAAAATCTTTTGAATTTGAACTTAAAACTGTTTTCCATTTTTGGCGCCATTCTGCTGTTTTGGGGGGGTTATTACGGGTTTTAAAAATATATAACCAAAGGGAGCCAAAACAAAAGCAATCAAAAAAAACTGAACCCCTAAAAACGAAAAAACAACGCACGCCACACCCCTAATAACAAAAATCATTTTGATCCCATTTCAGATGGAATAAATTTTAAAACTTAATTTAAAATTTTTTAATAAAAATAGATCTGGCGTATTAAAAATGATGAAGCAATAATAAAGACAGGAGCATAAAAAAAAATTTCCATAGACCCGAATTGTAATCAATGCGGTTGCTTTGGATGAAAAACTTCTTAGACTATCAAGAAAGCTGAGCAAGACATTCTCAAAGAGAACACGTTTTTGAGGCGTGTGGACTATATTAGGATTTACTATTTAAAATAAAAACAAAAATTGTATTTTTTGTAAATTTTAAATAACTTAAAAAAAAACTTGGGTTTTACTAGAGGATGACTTTAAACAAAACTTTTCAAAACTTTCAAGAACTTATTAAGAACTTAATTTTGAACTTTACAAAACTTTTAAGAACTTGGGGGGCTTAATAAAAACTTTGAAGTAACTTAAGTAAGAAATTGTGGATAACTTTGGGGTGACTTAAAGCAACTTGAGTAAGAAATTAAAAGTAACTGGGGTAACTTATTAAAAAAATTAAAGGAACTTTAGTGTGTGCAGCGTGGGGGGGGGTGGGGCGGGTGGGTGGGGTGGGTAGGGGGGTTGCATGCGTGGGGGGGGGGTGGGGGGGGGGTGGGGGGGGGGGTGTGCATGCGTGGGGAGGACAAAACAAACAACAAAACAAACACAAACAACACACAATGACTCCAGGGGGGGGGGTGGGGGACGTGCGTGCGTGGGTAGGCCAAAACACCAAACACAACAACAAACAAAAATGAAACACTAGGGCCATTCTTGCTTTTGCTAAACAGGTTGTGTCTGCCCCCAACCTCAACAATAGGCCCAATGTCATTTGATCACTTGGCAGTTTTGGCCCCCGAGCTTGGGTGCTGCCCCCTTTGTAGGCCCAAATGATCATATGATCACTTGGGCCTATTTTCCGCCGAGCTTTGCAGGGGGCCCTGCGAGTCATTTGGGGGCAGGGTGCCGCGCTTTTCAGGTAATGATCAATAGTCCTTGGCCTGTTTGCTGTGTCTCTTTTTTTCAACCAGGTTGCAACTTTCTTTGGCAGAGTTTTAGCAAATTACTGCTGTACCGTTTTTTTTGGCGGCTCAATCGCCCCTAGTAACTCCTCTTGTATATTTGGACATTTATATGAAATAGTGCCGGCCACACACTACTCCCCTCCAAGGAGTTACTAGGTCTGCCAACCCTATTGTTTGTTTTCCCAAAAATTAAAAAACGCCCTTTAGTTGCTAAGGCACACTGAAGCAAGAAGGTTAGAATTTGAAAAGTAGAAAAAAAACACATCTTAATAAAAAATCAGTTCCACTAAAAAACTGAATTGTATTTTAAAAATCAAACAAGCTAATACAAACTGAAAATTTTACTTGGGAGGGAAAAGCAAAAAGTTTCAAATAAATTTTTTAGCATACGAATCAGCCCTGTTTACCTCCCCCTTTAAAAAAGACCCGTTTTTTAAACAGGTTTAGCTGTCTCAAGCCCCTCCCAACAATCAACCGTGATGGATTGTTTTGTTCGCCCACTTTCAACAAGGGAGCGCCATTTTTTAGATGGACCCCCCTCTCGAAACCAAACAGATTAAAACTGCTAACTTTTTTCATTTCCTTAAACCGAAAACCTTAAAATAGTCTTCATTTCCAAGCAGTATTCACTTTTTGTTTTTCTAGAAAAACAATCTCTCTGGGGTTTACAACATCTTCGCCTATTTTTTTTTAACAAATACTCTACCCTGCAGTTAAAGTAAAACTTAGGACCCAAATAGCACAAACCTGTTTTTTAGTAAAGTTTTAGCCATTTTAAAATAACACATTAAAACACGTGGTCACACCCAACGCGTCAAAACACAACCCTTTTTGTTCAATTCCCACAAACAATGGGAAACCCGGGCGTGTCACGCGACAGCCCGATACGGTGGCCACTGGCAATCTAGAATTTTCCAAATCATTTTTGAGCAAAGTGGGGCAACCACGAGTGGAGTTTGCAACCCGGCGCCTAGCCCGCCTGTGTAAACGAAAGGGGGCGAGCCGTAATTTAAATGATCAGGGTTTTAGCCCCCTGTCTGCCTTTTGTACAAAGTTTGTAGGGAAAATTGTCAGAAAAGTTGCGGATTTTTTGAATTTAATTTAGAGAGAAAAAAAAAGAAAAGGAGTGGTGTTTGGTGTGTGGTGTGTGGTGTGTTTTTGTGTGTGTGTGTTGTGTGGCGCGGTGTGGGTTTGGTGTGTTGGTGTGTGGTGTGTGTGTGGGTTTTGTGTGTGGTGAATAGGGGGTACATTTTTTGTGGGGGTGTGTGTGGGGTGTTGGTGGGTGTGTGTGTGTGTGTGGTGTGTGGATTTTGTAAAGCAGAACAGATGTCTATGGCTCCGTTCCAAAAAAAAAAAACAAAAGCAATCCTTCCCACACAGTCAGGTGCCGCCCGCCCTACCCTTGCGCCAAATTACAGGTCATAGGACCGTTAAGGGGAGCCTGCCCCAAACCCCAAGCCCTCAATTAGGGTGTTCGCACAGTGTCCCAGCCCAAATTTTGTTTGGTACTGCTCCCCAAAAATGATTTATTTAAAAACTGTATGCGCGAAAATGATTAGGAAAACTAGGGTTTGCAAAAAAATAAAATTTGAAAAAGTTTAGTAAAATTTGTTTTTTTGAAAACATAACCCCAACATATGTTTGTTTGAGGGGGGTTTTTTTTGGTTATGAAGTCTTTCTTGTCAGAGAACATAATATCGATTTTTGTCACTTTCGCCCGAAAACTTGGGGGGACAATGGGGGAAGGGGGGGCATATACGTTCTTAGGCTTGTAAAAAAACAATGTACCAGGAATGAAAAGGCTTGCTCTTTTGGCGATGCCCCCCCCCCCCCTTCCCCCCTCTCTTTTGCTTTACCGAAAAAATTGCGCATGCATTGATAAATATTGTTTTCACTGTGCATTCTATTGTCTTTTTGGGTGTTTAAAAAAAATATTTAAAAGAAAAGGGTACACGCAAAATTTTGTCCCGATACCCCCTCTTTCCCCATCGTCACAACCCCCTTTTTTCTTCAGAGTAAAATTCATGCGCATTGCCCGATCGTGGCTTGCAGACGGGTAGCGTATATGGGTAGTCCGCACGCACTGACACCCCTTGATAAAATGATACGGAAAAAAAAAATAGATGTTTTTCCCCCCATATTCTAAACCAGACGAATTCGACAAAAAAGCAGAAGAGCACACAAAACAAAGTGTGAAGTAACGACGATTTAATGCACGACACAAAACAGGACAAGAAATTTTCGGCAAATGCCTTCCTCAGCGACAAAAAAATACAGACATAAACATGCACAATACTCCCCCTGTGAAGCCAAAGTGGTGAATGAAGTAGACAGAGGGACAGTGGAAGAGAGGGTGAGTAGAGTTCGAGGAATAGGGCACGAAGAAAGAGGGTAGATTAAAGTGAGGAGGAGGAAACGGAAGAGAGAGAGAAGAGAGAGAGAGAGAGAGAGAGAGAGAAGAAGGAGAGAGAGAGAGGAGAGAGAGAGAGAGAGAGAGAGAGAAGAAGAGAGAGAGAGAGAGAGGGGGGGGGGGGAGGGGAGAAAGAGAGGGGAGAGACAGAGAGAGAATGGAAGTAGAGGAAGAGTGGAGAATGAGAGAGAGAAGAGGAGGGAAGGAGAGTGAGTGGAGGGGGAGGGTGTGATGGTATGTAGTGGGTGTGTTGCATATGAATGAAATGAACAAGAGAAAGCACAATAAATAAGATACAATACACTCGAAAAAGCATTTTAAATGACAAGGGAGGGAGGGGGGGGGGGGGGGGAAGAGAAGGGGGTCAGCCGCCAAAAGCATCCGACCCAAGTCTGACCCAAGGGTAGGTTGCCCTACCCAAGCAACAAGGGTGAGAGGGAAAACGGGAGAACCCCGAGAAAAAACCACTAGCCAGACGCAGCTAGAGCTGCAAGGCTCACCCCCCCACTCACACGAAAAAAAAAAAAAAAAAAAGCACTTGCCAGCGGGCAAAACCACACACACACACACACACACACACACACACACACACACACACACACAAGTGCGCGCGCGCGCGTGCGCACGAACAACCACGCACGCACACATACACACGCAAATAAGCGCACACACTGGGGGGGGGGGGGGGGGGGTTACAATGGGGAATAAATGGGTAAATGTACAAACAAGGCATACATTAAGACATCTGGGTGTAGCATAGGGAAGTATGTGGTGCTATGGTGGCGCACCAGAAAAAAAGGGCAAAATAAGAGCATTGACGCAAAAGATAGATATGCGGTCATGATGAGAGGCGCTAACAACACTCCCAATGACAAAAAAAAAAAAAGAAAAAAAAAGAATTATCTATACATATCTATATATACAGACATATAAATATTATATATATATAAGTTAAAACATTTTAATTCATGTGCCTTTTCCCTACTGTATACATTTGTGATTTGTGTTCAGGATCTGGGGGTGGAGAATGCGAGCTTTTTACTGTACAGTCTGTACCCTGACGAAGGCAAATATAGCCGAAAATTTGGATATTTTTGTCTTGTTCGTTTGGATTTTTATCTACTTTGACTGTTTATATATATATATATACAGATAGATAAAAAAAGGAAGAAAAAGGGAGGGGAAAGGGGAGGGCCGGGGGGAAAGAAGGAGAGACATAAAGAGAGGACAAAAAGAAGGGCCTAAAGGAAGGGTGCAAGTATGAGGGAGGGGGAGGAGGGTGGGCGGGGGGGGGGGGGGGGGGGGGGGGTGAGAGAGGAGAATAGTAGAGGTCGAAAGTAGCGAGAAAGGAAGTAAGAGGGAAAGTAAAGAGAAGGAACGAAAGGGGGAAGGAGCCCTTCAGAGGACGATAGAAAAGGAACAAGGAGGGAGGAGGTGAGGGAGAAGAAGGGAAAGGGGGAGAGGGGGTAGGGGGGTAGAAAAAGGGGGGGGGGGGTGAAAGGGGAAAAAAGGGAGGGGGGGGGGGGAGAGGAGGGGGCAAAGGAGGGTAGGAAGGAGAGGGATAGATACAAAAGTAAGTGAGAAGAAAAATAAATGAATAAATAAAATAAAAGAAAATAGAAAAAAAAAACAAGGAGACTGGGCAGCTAACCCTACTCAGAAACTCCTGGCAAAAGATATAGGCTCTCATACGATCATTCCAGTAGGCGCCAGGCTCTTCGGTCACGAAGAGGCCACTGATGCAGACCAACCATGCACAGGTAAGTACTAAAGGGGAAAGGGAATGATAAGTCATTGTCCACCTGAATTGTCTCGGGGAAAAAAGAAGTACACAGAATTGCTAAGCTTTTTCATTGATACCAACTGGATTTCTGGTGCCCAGTTTTTGAATCAGGTGAGACTCCATATCCTTCCTGTCTCTAGAGTCACTAGTTTTCATGAGCCACAAGCCCTTCACTCTTGCATTGTGCGCGGAATGGCTGGGGAGGTTGAAGTGCTTGGCTACTGGTTTGTCCCTGTTGTATTTAATGTCAGCGAGGTGTTCCTTGAATCTGACAGTCAAAGTGCGCCCGGTCTCGCCGATGTAAAGTTTAGAACAAACGGTGCAGTGGATGATGTAGACCAAGTTAGTGGTTTGGCAGTTGAAGAATTTGGAGACAGTCATGCGTGAACTGGGTCCTTTCACTTCAATGGCAGTGCAGATGAAGGGGCAGGTCTTGCAGTTGGGCAGATTGCATGGGCTTGTGCCTACAGAAGATTGACGTCTGAGGCTGGAGACTGGAACGCACAAGCAAGTCACGGATATTCTTGTCCCGTTTGTAGGCAACTAGAGGGGGCTGGGAAAAAATTCTAGCTGAGTGGGCACAAGACTGAAGGATGTTCCAGTTGGTTTGGAGAATTTTGCGCACCTGGTGGACAGAAGGGTGGTAGTGCAGGCTGACAACAGGTCTGTCTCTGGTTGATTCCTGGGGTTTCGGTTCCAGAGCTTGTGGACGGGCGATGAGCTGGACTTTCTGGAGAGCACGATCAATGATGTCTTCGGGGAAGTGGCGATCAAGGAAGAACTGTTTCATTTCAAGGGCTTTTACTTTAAAGACAGAGTTCTCAGAGCAGAGTCTGCGGAGCCTCAAGAACTGAGAATAGGGTATGCTGGTTTTGGTACTGAGATTATGTGACGATCTGTAGTCGAGATAAGAGTGGGAGTCCGTAGGTTTGTAGTGGATGGAAGTGGAGAGTCCACTATCAGTGATGGAGAGATTCATGTCAAGGAAAGTGATGCACTTTTCAGATATTGCGTAGGTGAACTTGATAGCTGGATGAAAGTTCTGGACTGCTGTGATGAAGACATGGAGATCACTGATGGGCATGGAGGTAGCACCAAGTCCGTCATCGATGTAGCGTTTATAGAATTCAGGGATAGAGCCATGGTATTGTTGCAGGAAGTTGTGTTCAAAGTATCCCATGAAAAGGCATGCGTAGCTGGGGCCCATTTTGGTACCCATGGCGACGAATTCATTTCCACTTTTTCTTTCACACGTTATACTCTCTGCTATTTCTATTTTACCAGTCTTCGTTTCGATTCTGTCTGAAGACAGTCATTCATCTGAAAGCAGTGAAATACTTCTTGTTCCTCTACAACAAGTGAGGTTTTACGTGTGTCCAGGACGAAGACATAGACATCGTATTCAGCGATCGCCTCCACCATGGATTAAGCAAATATCTTTCAGACTCTGCGTATTTTTGACACACACAACACACACACACACACACACACACACACCACACACACACACACACACACACACACACACACACACACAACACACAACACACACACACACACACACACACACACACACACACACACACACACACACACACACACACAACACGCCCCTCTTCCACTCCCCAGACAAAGGATTCGACATTGCAGCTGCCGCCGTTGTCAAGCGACAGAAACCCAGAAGAGAACGATGGCACGGCGGTTCAGTAGAGTGCCTCTCAGTGTAATCCCCAGGGAAATGGGAGACCACCAGACCAGGGAATGAGTGGAACGAACTGCCTGGAGAAGACCTAAAGAAGGTAATGGTGGTGGTGGTGGTGGAGGTGGAGGGGGGCTGTCGCTTTCTGTGCTCTCTGATCCGCCCAAATCAGTGTGTATTCATCAGGTAGGTTTTACGCTCTCCTCGCCCCCCCCCACCCCCTTCATTTAGTCAGAATGGGAGTGAGGACATATTTTTCACATAAAAAAGGACTTAGACCCATTCCACCTATCCTCTTTTTACCCCCTCCCCCCCCAAACTGTTAAAAAAAATTATTTATAAGGCTCCGCCGAAAAACGTAGACAACCAGCCGCCGTGGCGAAGTGGTTGGCGTCGCGGACTCCCGGCTGGGAGGTCGTGGGTTCGAATCCCATCAGAAGTCATGTGGGTTTTTTCTGCCCCGACCGGCTCCTACCCAGAGTTGACTTTGCTGCAGACTCAGTTGGGAAGACTGGGACCACACAGTCGAGTTTCATCCACTTAATGGATGCGTTTCTGAGAGTGTTGCTCAAATTTCATGACCAACACTGCAGGTGCCTGTATCTCTCGGGACTGGTTGACGCCGGGATATATTATGAAAGGAAGCGTAGAGTACAGCCCTGTCATGTAGTCTCAGACCGAAATGGAAATCCGTAGCATCATCTTCATCATCCTCATTCTCATCGATCAGCATTAAAAAAAAACAACAACAAAAAAAACAAAAACAAAACGAAGCACAAGTCAGAACACGACGCGTTTCGACCTCTTAGGTCTTCTTCAGGCAAGGCACACGACACTCAGGACAACGAAAATGAACGAGCAGTCACTTATCTCCATCCAGTTCGGCACTTGATGGGTGTTGAATGACACCGTGCTGACAGAAAGGTTTTATACACATTTCCCCCCCCCCCCCCCCCCCCCCCCCCCCCCCCCCAAGGGACCAAAGCCTTGACTACCTTTTAAAAAAATGGTTTTTAAACGCCCATCTTCGGCCGAATTGCAGAGAGAGAGAGAGAGAGAGAGAGAGAGGGGAGTGTGTGTGTGTGTGTGTGTGTGTGTGTGTGCACGCGCGAGGGCGTGTGTTTCTGTGCATGTTCATGCATCTGGTCGGATGCGCTCTTGCCGCGTTTCCTGCGTTGTATCCATGGTTTCTGTGCTGATTGAAACTTTGCTAATCAATGAAGACCCCCCCCCCTCTCCCTCCAGAATCTTTCATACCTCCCCCCTCCCCCCACACCCCACCCCCACGTCTCATCCTGCTAACCTTTCTCAACGAACTATAATCGGTGCAGGATTGTTGCTCCCAGCTGGTTGGTTGGACAGTTGAAGACAGTCCTTCACTGGCCCGCACTTGCACCTTCAGGTTTATCTTGTTCTTTCTATCATCGACTTTGGCTTTATTTCCACTGGGCACAAGTGGAACCCCAGATGATGACGATCGTCCTGTAGGAGTATCAGGATGGCCGAAAGACCAGTTGAAACAACAAAGACTGAGCGGTCGTTGGTGTAGAGGTGTTCTCATTCTTTGTGTTTAATCACCTCACACGGAGCTCACATGACTGTTAGGGACATCGACACGCCCCATTCTGACCCCTGCCATTGCCGGTCATCGCTCCTGGCATAGGTCCGACAACCCGGGCTGTCTTCAAGGAGAAAGGAATGATTGGCCTTCCTTCGAGGAGTCGGAAGAATCACACTTAGTGCAGTAACCAACTATCAACCACACACACACACACATACACGCACGTACGTATGCATGCATGCACGCACGCACACACACACACACACACACACACACACACACACACACACAGAGAGAGAGAGAGAGAGAGAGAGAGAGAGAGAGAGAGAGTAACATGGATATTTCAGGTACACATATCCAGTTTAACCCCCCTCCTCCCCCCCCCAAAAAAAAAAACAAAAACCGACCCCCCCCCCCCCCAAGAAAAAACAAAAACAAAAACCGACCCCCCCTCCAAAACAAAAACAGCCAACCAAAACGAGAACAAACACAGAAAGCCAACAAACAAGGAAAAGCAGGCTGAAAATTGGCGATCCAATCAGATTCTACCCAATGCTCGACTGACTTAACACCATTGTGAGAGAACCTGCAGTGCACCCCTCCTACCTCCTTCCCAGTCCTCCCCCCCCTCCCCTTCCCGCCCCCTGCTCTCCCAGCCACAGCGGCCAAGCCAGCTAGCGGGCATACTTTACATACAGGCGACACTGACAACGTGCGGCAGGCACGCGACAGTCAGCAAGCACGCACGTGCAGCACGGAGAGCGAGAGAGAGAGAGAGGGAGAAAGAAAAAAAGTCCGCCAGGCCACAACAACATAACAGGCAAAGCCGCTTGCCCGTGCCCTGAGACCTTGCAGTTGGGGGTGACACGAATCGTTCTCTCCGTCTCTCTTTTGCCTCTCACCGGTGACGACTCTTTCTACAGGAACACAGCACAATCACAACAACCTGTCCGCCGCCCTCTGCCTCACTGCCTTTCACGTCACAACGAACGATCGTCTTTCTTCATTTTGCGCGTTTTGTGTTAGGAAAAGTCTTGTTTTATATATATAGACAGGCTTTTTCTGTTGGTTGTTTTGGCTGTCGATATCTCACCCTAGGTAGTTTGCTGACTTTGGTTAAAGCTGTGACATTGTTAAGTTGGGGACTTTGGTGCCGTTTGAGGCAACTGTTGTTTATTGGGATCAGGTGGAAGCTGGTGATTTTCTTCTTCAGCGTTCAGTTCAGTCCGTGCAGTGTCTTGCTGTCGTCGGCTGCCATGGCTGGGAACGGTGACGGGAGTGACATCGCCAAAGGCCAGGAAAACTTCCTCCGCCAGTTCCGGGATTTGAACACGCGTGAGTTTAAGCGGATCACCGCGGGGCAGTTCATGGACGTGTGGAACCACTACGACACTGACGGTGAGTTGACGTGTTTGTCAGTCTGTCCGTCCCTCATTGTTTGTCTGTCCGTCACTCACTGTTTGTCGCTGCGTTTCTGTCAGCTCCTCCAAAGAGCGCGCTCTCCGTTGGGTGGAGTTACATTATAGGGTGGGGGGGGGGTGGGGGGGGGGGGGGGGCAAGCATGAGCATACACGACAAAGGCAAGACAATGGAGAAAAACAGAGAGAAGATCACTGAGGCGAAAGAAGATTGACATTTAAGATGAACAAGCATGAAAGACGTCAGATTATTTTCTTGAGTTCCAAGCATGAAAGGACGAACGACATTTTCTCCCTCTCTCTCTCTGTCTCTGTCTCTCTGTCTGTCTGTCTGTCTGTCTCTCTGTCTCTTCTCTCTCTCTCTCTCTCTCTCTCTTCTTCTTCTTCTTCTTCTTCTTTCTTCTCTGTGTCTCTTTGTCTTTGTCTCTGCTCTGCTCTGTTTATCAGTCTATGTAACTGTCTCTCTCTCTGGTCTCTGTTTCAGTCTGTCTTTGTAACTCTCTCTCTCTCTCTCTCTCTCTCTCTCTCTCTCCCCTCTCCCCTCTCTCTTTTCTCTGTCTTTGTCTCTGCTCTCTCTCTCTTTCTTAGTCTGTCTTCGTATCTCTGTCTCTCTTTCTCTTCTCTCTCTCTTTCTCTCTGACACTCGAACACGCACACACACACACACACACACACACACACACACACACACACACACACACACACACACACACACACCACCTTACTGGTTTAGTGGCTATGTGGTTAAGATGTCATACTACTATCGTGATGTCACGCACACACACACACACACACACACACACACACACACACACACACAACACACACACACACACACACACACCCCTTACTGGTTTAGTGGCTATGTGGTTCAGATGTCATACTGCTATCGTGATGTCACACACACACACACACACACACACACACACACACACACACACACACACACACACACACACACACTACTGGTTTAGTGGCTATGTGGTTAAGATGTCATACTGCTATCGTGATGTCTGAAGGTTCGCACGCCACGCCACACAGCCAGGTTGAAAGAGTCTACTCCCGTCTAAGGCGCTAGCATCTGTGTAGACACCATGTCTCTCTCTTTCTCTCTCTCTCTCTCTCTCTCTCTCTCTCTCTCTCTCTCTCTCTCTCCTCTCTCTCTCTCTCTTTGTATGTGTGTGTGTGTTTGTGTGTGTGTGTGTGTGTGTGTGTGTGTGTGTGTGTGTGTGTGTGTGTGTGTGTGTGATGTCAGATTTTTCAGAGGAAGCATTAAATCCAGATCCTATGTGTGAACATACATACACAATTCTTGTACGCAGGTTGAAATACCGTTCCACTATATAGATCCCATGTGTGAACATATACATACAAAATTCTTGTACGCAGGTTGAAATACCGTTCCACCTGTTCCACAGTTTGGCCATCGTGTACTTGCTGAAACGAATGACGTTAAAATGAACGCTTGCACAACAGTACAGCAGAATTTCTGAAGTTAAGATGAAGCTGGCTGCCTTTACAAGGAGACGTATTTTAGACAGAATGGACACGTACGAATGAGCAGGCATAAGTGTATGTCACTGGCGAACATAGCTGTATGTCAGTTAAGATTCACAAACAGAGAAGAAAAAAAGTGAAGTTCCGAATGTACTTAGATGTAAAGCATTTGAGGCCACAAGTGCAAAGGGAACGATGGACGGACAAAGATATATATGAAACAATTTAGAAAACAGACGGACTGACGGACACAGAGAGAGAGAGAGAGAGAGAGAGAGAGAGAGAGAGAGAGAGAGAGAGAGAGAAACACTTTATGCAAGACTAAAAACTGAAACACTCGAAATTTCCTTTCTTTTTCCTGTTCGTTTTCCTTGGGGGGGGGGGGGGGGGGGGGGGGGGGAGAAGAGGGGTGAGGGCTAGGGGGAGAAGCAGAGGGCTGGAGGGGTAGTGGGGTGGAGGGGTTGGGGGGAGGGTGGTCTTAAACATAAAGAACGAAATGTCAAAGCTGTTACCCCGACTAAAAACAACAACAAACAAACAAAAACAAAAAAAAACGCCTTCTTGGTCGATCAGCAAGCTACAGAAATCCCAGAAAGAAAAAAAAAGAAGCTTGGTTCATGTTTGTTCATAGTTGTTACATCAGACACAACAGTAACGACGACGACGGCAACAAAAACAACGACGACGACAACAACAAGAAGAACAAGAACAGCAACAACAGACCCAGCAACCCTGTGAACGCCAAACCAAAAAGGGAAAGAAATAATAACTTACGGCAACTTACCGCTAGGGTGTTTCTTTAAAAAAAACAACAACAACAAAAAAAACAAACCTGACCCTGTTTCGTGGCGTCTTAAACAATGTCATTGTCTTGCATTCTAAAGAGGTTAAGAGTCTGTGACGATGTTTGAACAGTCAATAATTACTTGAAGAGAACTATCAGACTAGAATACTGAACACAGATGGCGTCGACAGAAAGAGGCTGTAGGCAGTTTGTCGTGTGCTGTAATAGGCCTTGGAAACGAAGGAATCTCAGTTGATTTGACTAGTATTGAAAAAAAACAAACACATTTATGTATTTAATGTATTTATTTAATTATCTATTTACCTCTTTATTTATTTTGAAGATATGGAAACCATGATGGCACACAAGTAATCATCAGAACGTATGAAGTACCGTTTTTATTATTTTGAAGATATGGAGACCATGATGGCACACAAGTAATCATCAGAACGTATGAAGTACCGTTTTATTATTTTGAAGATATGGAGACCATGATCATATGGCACACAAGTAATCATCAGACGTATGAAGTACCGTTTAGTACCGTTTAGCATCCACGCCCATCGAAGGTGGTATAGCAACCGGGAATACCGCCCCTCCCCCAACCACCTTGGAAGAATGGGTTAGTGGGACCTGGCTAACGCTACGCTGTGACCACCAGGGCCTGGTTGCACAACACGCCGTTAGCAGCTAGCTGTCAGCTAAATCCGTAACTATCAGCTAAAATTGGTCTTTTAGCGGCAAGCTAGTTTAACTGGGTTGCACAGGGTCATTTTCCCCTAACTGACAGTTAGTTTAGCGGTGCAACTTTAGAGGTGCTCCGGGCAGCTCTAAATCTCTTAGCTGACAGGTAGAGCGAGAAAAAAATGGCCGGTGTGATTCATCAGGTTATGCGACAGCGACGTGGAAGGAGAGAACGTGTGTACAGAGATCATTTCAATCCTCTTCAGAATTATCACGATGTGGAAGTTTATCAGCGTTTCCGTTTCAGACCACATGATATCAATCGTATTGTGGACTTTCTAAGGGAAGACTTGCAGTTTGGATACAACCGAAAGGGCTCCCTGACGCGGAGATGCAAGTACTCGTCGCTTTACGGTTTTATGCGACAGGAAGTTTCCAAACATGGTCGGGGACACAGTCAGCGTGCACAAGTCAACTGTTTCGGAGAACAATACATCGTGTGTCAGCAGCGTTGTGCGCGAGAGCAAGACAACACATCCATTTTCCAAATGAACAACAAGCGAACACACAGAAGCGTGCCTTCGCAATGATGGGTCGCCCCCCTGGCTTGCCAAATGTACTTGGATGTGTGGATGGCACGCAAATACAGATCCTGGCACCAACACGAAATGAACACGAGTATGTCAACAGACGGGGTAAGCACAGTATCAATGTACAAATTGTGTCTGATGCAGACCTGAGAGTGATCAATTGTGTGGTGAAATACCCCGGATCTGTACACGATTCTGTCATGCTGAGGGAAAGTTCTGTATGGAGACAGTTTGAACAGCAGCCCCCCATGGTGGATGGATTGATCCTTGGCGACAGCGCTATCCACTGAGAGACTGGCTCATGACCCTATTCTGAACCCACAGACTGATCAGGAGAGGCGATACAATGGCGCTTTTAAATCAACAAGAGCACAGTAGAGAGATGCATTGGTGTTCTCAAGCGTCGTTTCCACTGCCTGCATTCTGAACTGAGATACACACCGGGCAGGGCATGCAGAATCATCGTTGCTTGCATAGTACTGCAAAAACATGGCCATTGATTTGGTGTGCCTGTGGATGAATCTGAAGATGATGACAATGACGATGGTGATGTATGATTGCCAGATACCACCCACTCGAGGTGGCAGAGCTGTTCCCCAAGAGCTTGTCAACCGATTTTAAATCCATCAGTGACACACACAGTGATGCACACACAGTGACACACTCACACACACACACACACACACAACACACACCACACACACACACACACACACACACTCACACACACACACACACACACACACACACACACACACACACACACACACACACACTCACACACACACACACACACACACCACACACACACACACACACACACACACACACACCAATCATCATCATCAACTATTTATTATCTGATTAACTTAATGTTGGACTGGTAAGAATATACTTTGAATTACAAACAAACAAACCAAAAACAAATCCAAAACAGAAATACATCTAGAGAATCAGAGAGAGAGAGAGAGAGAGAGAGAGAGAGAGAGAGAGAGAGAGAGAGAGAGAGAGAGAGAGAGACTTATTTGTTATTGATGGTCAGACTCACTCTTGTAAAATCAATATTAACATATGACATAGAAATAAAAATAGCACACCTGCAACACCTATATTGGTGACTGAACTGAAGAGAGAGAATGAGAGACAAGTACAGAGAGAGAGAGAGAGAGAGAGAGAGAGAGAGAGAGAGAGAGGAAAGAGAGAGAAGAGAGAAGAGAGAGTTAGTTCAAACCAGTCTCCTTGTTGGCTTTAGCGAGTTTTTCTTTCAGCAGCTGAATTTCCAGTTTGAGTTTTTCCTTTTCGAATTCTCTGATTTCAGCAGCTTGTTTCATTTCTGCCTTTTCTAATTCTCTGATTTCAGCAGCTTGTTTCATTTCTGCCATCAGCTTCTCCTTCTCCATTTCCTGCACTTCCAGTGCAACTCTGCGGCTCTGTAGTTCTATGCGTTTCTTCTCTTTTTCATCGGCATCAGGAACATCAGATTCCAGCTTTCTTTTCAAATGTTCTTTTAGCTCAATGGAAATAGCTAGATACTTTCCATAGAGAGCCTCACGCTCAATGTCTTGTGCTGTCGTCCCTCTTCCGTGAGATGCCTTTCTAGTTGGCGCCACACCTGACCCACCTGCAGTCAGTGTAGATTCTCTGACTGCACTGTCCAATGCTGCCCTGGCCGTGCTGGCGTCCTGTCACTGCCTATGGAAGATGGCCCGGATGTCTCGGGAAGTCCTGTCAGGTGCAAAATGCCTTGCTCGTCAGGCCTGATTTCCCACAGAGGATCTGCTGGTGGTGGGCTGTGAGGCTCAGGAGTCAGGGACCGACTGGTGGGATAGGCTGCAAAGAGAGTAAATACAGTTCATCTCTCATGCATGTGAGCAGGCAGGTTATGCATATGTATGCATGCGCGCGCGTATATATGTATGTGTGCGTATGAGTGTGTGAGTGCGTGTGTGTGGGTGTGTGTGGGTGTGCGTGTGTGCGCACTTGAATGCATACATGCATGTGCAGTGGACTAATCACACCTACTGTGTGGAGATCTTTCTGCGCTATATAAATCATAAATGTACTAATCATTCATGCGTCTTTATATATGCATGTGTGCATCTGTGTGCGCGCTATATAAATAATAAATTTACTACTTCATTCATGCGTATTTGTTTCTGCATATATATATATATGTGTGTGTGTGTGTGTGTGTGTGTGTGTGTGTGTGTGTGTGTGTGTGTGTGTGTGTGTGTGTGCGTGCGTGCGTGCGTGCGTGCGTGTGTGCGCGTGCGTGAGTGCGTGCGTGCATGTGTGTGTGTGTGTAGTTACCTTAGACTTTTTGACATGATGATAAAATGTCTTTTGTTTTTATTTACAACAAGCATACTTTGAACACATTTTTTTGTTCAACACACACACACCTTACCTTCATGATGGGGCGTGTCACCCGAGTCAAAACCTCCTCGTTCAGCTGCAATGCCTTCTATTATATCGGAGTCTTGAAAAATATTTTCAAACAGCTCCAGATTCGGCATTTCCACCGCTTTTCCAGAGCCAGTTGGTGGTGCTTTCGGGCCCGGAGCTGTGCCCTGGCATCGGATGACAGCTTTGACCACTTCTCCTTAACTTCAACCACTGACCTCTCCCGAGGCCGACCGCATTCACTGCTGCTGTCACGTCTTCCCACGCCTTTTGCTTGTCTTTGTTAGTTAGTGTACTTTTAAATTTGCTTTGTAACACTCGCTTACGTGTCGAAAACTCCTCGATTAACGAAATAGTCTCGGTTGGTGTGAAATTCTTCTTTCTGGAACGCTTTGTCTCACTTGTCGAAGCCATGTTTGTGTTTTTGTGTACGGTATCTAGGCCTTCCAAGAAGCATTAGTCACCAAGTTTTCTAAGAAACGTCGGTTTCAGTTCGAGGGGAATACCCGGATGTAATTTATAGCCAACACCTTACCTTTCAGCTAAGAGCACTACCTTACAGCTAGCTAGCTGCCAGCTAAATTGAAGATGTGCAACGCGGTTAGCGGCTTGCTTTAGCTGCCAGCTAGCTACCTGTCAGCTAGCGATTTAGCAGACAGCTAGTCTGCCTTAACTGACTGTCTGTTGTGCAACCGGGGCCAGAACGACAACTTGGTAAGACGGACAGTAAAAATGGCGGCTTTTATCCTGAGCGCTGGGGAGATTGGAACCTGCAAGGTTGTCCACTTGACGCTTTACCTGTGAGTTAGACAGATTATGAACTTGACGCTTTACCTGTGATTTAGGTAGACTATGAACCTGACGCTTTACCTGAGTTTGGTAGGTAGACTATGAACTTGACGCTTTACCTGTGATTTAGGTAGACTATGAACCTGACGCTTTACCTGTGACTTAGGTAGACTATGAACCTGACACTTTACCTGTGAGTTAGGTAGACTATGAACCTGACGCTTTACCTGTGTTAGGTAGACTATGAAACTTGACGCTTTACCTGTGAGTTAGGTAGACTATGAACTTGACGCTTTACCTGTGAGTTAGACAAACTGTGAACTTGACGCTTGGCCTATGAGTTAGACAGACTATGAACTTGACGCTTGGCCTATGGGTTAGATAGACTATGAACTTGACGCTTTGCATATGAGTTAAGTTAGGTAGACTGTGAACTTGACGCTTTACCTGTTAGTTAGGTAGACTATGAACTTGACGCTTTGCCTATGAGTTAGACAGATTGTGAACTTGACGCTTTACCGATGAGTGAGGTAGGCTATGAACTTGACGCTTTATCTGTGAGTTAGGTAGGCTATGAACTTGACGCTTTACCTGTGTGAGTTAGGTAGACTATGAACTTGACGCTTTACCTGTGAGTTAGGTAGACTATGAACTTGACGCTTTGCCCATGAGTTAGACAGACTGTGAACTTGACGCTTTACCGATGAGTGAGGTACCGTAGGCTATGAACTTGACGCTTTACCTGTGTTAAGTAGACTATGAACTTGACGCTTTACCTGTGAGTTAGGTAGACTGTGAACTTGACGCTTTACTACGAGTTAGGTAGACTGTGAACTTGACGCTTTACCCTGTTAGGTAGACTATGAACTTGATGCTTTACCTGTGATTTAGGTAGACTATGAACTTGACGCTTTAACCTGTGAGTTAGGTAGACTATGAACTTGACGCTTTATCTGTGAGTTAGGCAGACTATGAACTTGACGCTTTACCCGTGTTAGGTAGACTATGAACTTGACGCTTTACATGTGTTAGGTAGACTATGAAATTGACGCTTTACCTGTGTTAGGTAGACTATGAACTTGACGCTTTACATGTGTTAGGTAGACTCGCTTTACCTGTGTTAGGTAGACTATGAACTTGACGCTTTACATGTGTTAGGTAGACTATGAACTTGACGCTTTACTTGTGTTTTGGTAGACTATGAACTTGACGCTTTACATGTGTTAGGTAGACTATGAACTTGACGCTTTACCTGTGAGGTAGTAGACTGTGAAATTGACGCTTTAAACCTGTGTTAGGTAGACTATGAACTCGACGCTTTACCTGTGAGTTAGGTAGACAGTGAACTTGACGCTTTACCTGTGTTAGTTAGACTATGAACTTGACGCTTTACATGTGAGTTAGGTAGACTTTGAACTTGACGCTTTACCTGTAAGTTAGGTAGACCGTGAACTTGACGCTTTACCTGTGTGTTAGGTAGACAGTGAACTTGACGCTTTACCTGTGAGTTAGGTAGACTATGAACTTGACGCTTACCTGTAAGTTAGGTAGACCGTGAACTTGACGCTTTACCTATGAGTTTGGTAGACTGTCCACTTTGGCGTTTTAACTGTGAGTTAGGTAGACTGTCCATTTTGACGTTTCAACTATGAGTTAGTCAGGCTGTCAACTTGTCGTTTTAACTATGAGTTAAGCAGACTGTCAACTTGGCGTTTCAACTATGAGTTAAGCAGACTGTCGACTTGGCGTTTTAACTATGAGTTAAGCAGACTGTCACTGTCTTAACTATGTTAACAGACTGTCAACTTCGTTTAACTATGAGTTAAGCAGACTGTCAACTTGGCGTTTTAGCTATGAGTTAAGCAGACTGTCAACTTGGCGTTTCAACTATGAGTTAAGCAGACTGTCAACTTGACGTTTAACTATGAGTTAAGCAGACTGTCCACTTTGCCGTATCAACTATGAGTTAAGCAGACTGTCAACTTGGCGTTTCAGCTACGAGTTAGGTAGACTGTCAACTTGGCGCTTTAACTGTGACTTAGGTAGACTGTCAACTTGTTTTAACTATGAGTTAGCTAGACTATCAACTTGTTTTATCTATGAGTTAGGCAGACTGTCAACTTGTTTTAACTATGAGTTAGGTAGACTGTCAACTTGTCGTTTTAACTATGAGTTAGGTAGACTGTCAACTTGTCGTTTTAACTATGAGTTTGCTAGAGTGTCAACTTGTCGTTTTAACTATGAGTTAGGCAGACTGTCAACTTGTCGTTTTAACTATGAGTTTGGTAGACTGTCAACTTGTCGTTTTAACTATGAGTTAGCAGACTGTCAAGTTGTCGTTTTAACTATGAGTTGGTAGACTGTTAACTTGTCGTTTTAACTATGAGTTTGATAGACCGATCGGCACCAAATATATCGCGTCACTCAATACGCCGAATTCAGTGAGCTCTCTCGGACACAGACGGTAATCGTTAATGGTGCTGAATCATCCCCTTCTCCTCTTCTGTATGGTGTTCCCCAGGGCTCTGTCCTTGGACCAGTTCTTTTTACCCTTTATTCTCAGCCCTTATCTGACGTTATTTCTGCCCATGGCTGTGACTTCCACAAATTCGCAGATGACACTGAACTCTCTAAGAGCGCAACCACCAGCGATTTTCAAGGTGCTCAATCAGATATTACCGCATGTTTTAGGGACGTAAAAGTCTGGATGACCAGCAACAAACTCAAGCTGAATAGTGACAAAACCGAGATCATGGCTGTTGGTACCTCCTCTCGTGTCAAGATGGTTAAAGCTGAGTCGGCAGAAATTGATGGTGTTGTTTTACCATTCAAAGAGTCAGTGAAATATTTAGGTGTCAGCATTGATCAAACGCTCTCTATGCAGAACCAAATATCGAATGTTTGTCGTGCATGCTTCTTGGAACTGCGACGTATTGCTTCTATCCGGTCTTACCTCTCCACACAGGCAACAATCAGACTCATCACCGCCATGGTAATGTCCCGAGTAGACTACTGTAACTCTGTGTTAGCAGGACTTCCTTCAGAACAGCTTGCACGATTACAAAGGGTGCAGAACTGTGCAGCTCGCTTGTGCTCAAAAAGCGTAAAAACGAGCATATTACACCTTTGTTGCGTGAACTCCACTGGCTTCCCATCAAATATCGATGGCAGTTCAAAATTGCAGTCTTTGCCTATCGTTACTTTGATGGGACACTCCCACAGTATCTTTCTGCTTCTCTGTCCACCTATCAAACTTCTCGGTCTCTTCGATCATCTTCTCAAAAACTTCTGAAAATTCCTAGGCGCTCGTTGAAGACAGTCGGTGAGAGAGCATTTAGCTTTAGTGCGCCCACTCTTTGGAATTCTCTTCCTGACAGCTTACGTGATCTGCCTACATTATCTAAATTCAAGTCAGAGTTAAAAACATACTTCTTTAGGAAAGCCTTCTTCAACCATTAATGCTGTGTCTATTATTCTGACCTGACTTTATATGTACTGCATGCAAAACTGTATTGTTTATGCTTGAACCGTTGAACTTGATAAGTGCGCCTGTGTCGGTAGGTGGTGTGTGTGTGTGTGTGTGTGTGTGTGTGTGTGTGTGTGTGTGTGTGTGTGTGTGTGTGTGAACACATGTTAGTGCGAGTGTTTGAGTGTGTGTTGAGCGCAATGAGTTGATCCCAAGAATTGCGCTATATAAAATCTATACATTATTATTATTATTACTGGTAACATGGAACAAGCGATTTTCATCTGTTGTACATTTCACCGTTGATTTAAATACTTGTGGTTGAAAGGATTAAGTTCACTGCTTTCTCTGTCTGCCTGTCTGTCTGTCTGTCTGTCTGTCTTCTCTCTCTCTCTCTCTCTCTCTCTCTCTCTCTCTCTCTCTCTCTCTCTCTCTGTCTCTCTCGTTTTGTCGATTGTGTAGTATGAAAAAAATGTATGTATTGAAAAACAGTACATAGACAGTGACAGTCACAGAGATCTTAGAGAAAACTTATGGATTCGTAAGCTACAAGCAAAACATCCACAAGGCCTGAACACACAGGACTGACCATTCCATAAGGCCTGAACACACATGACTGACCATTCCACATGGCCTGAACACACAGGACTGACCATTCCACATGGCCTGAACACACAGGACTGACCATTCCACATGGCCTGAACACACATGACTGACCATTCCACAAGGCCTGAACACACAGGACTGACCATTAGATACACATGCCGAGTTCCCTTGTGTTTGATAATGCTCAAATGTTCCCACTGGTACGACTACCATGATGAGAGATAGTCACACCAGGATGATAATGCTCAAATGTTCCCACTGGTACGACTGCCATGACGAGAGATAGTCACACCAGGATGATAATGCTCAAATGTTCCCACTGGTACGACTACCATGATGAGAGATAGTCACACCAGGATGAGGTTTCAGACTCTGCATCACTTGGTGATGACGTCTCTGTCAGGTCGGAGATCTTTCAGCATCGACCCAATGACGTCACTCCACTTTTGACGTGAACTGAACAAGCTGTCATCTTTGAGAAAGAGCAGTTGCTCGAGATGTTGGAACATATTTGTTTACATAGCTTGTTGTGCGTTTTCACTTCAATCGTCTCTCTCTCTCTCTCTCTCTCCTCTCTCTCTCTGTCTGTCTGTCTGTCTGTCTGTCTGTCTGTCTGTCTGTCTGTCTTCTCTCTCTCTCTCTCTCTCTCTCTCTCTCTCTCTCTCTCTCTCAATGTATGTGTGTGTGTGTAGTATTATATATTTATATATATATATATTATATATAATATTATATATATAATATATATATATATATATTTCTGGTATTGTTGTCCGTTCTTCTCGATCGTAGAGAGAAGCTCATCAAAGCTAACTACTTCAACTCTGCAGGTCACTGTCCATTCAATCGGCTGTTGTCGCCCAGACATAAAGCGCTGTTAACGACCAATCTGTCGCCTCTGCCTAATTTGTCGCCCTGCGACAGATTGGTCTTCAACATCAGGACCAATCTGTCGCCCGGCGACAGATTGGGCCCGGGTGTTGCATATTTTGATTAGATAGATCTTATAGGGAAGACATCATGATTGAAGAGGGAATATTTGAGCAGATAGAAAAACACAGCGTCACGGCGAACTACTTTTGAAGTTGGAGTGTTTCTATTTCTGTGGCTGGGGTAATAAAGAATCGCGGTCCCTGTAACTCCAGGGTTTTGGGGCCAATTCTCTTCTAATTTGGTGTGAGGGTTTAAATTCGGATAATTAAAAGTCCATAGGTGGTTCAAAGGCTTTTTCAATTAACGGGTTTTACTGTACATGGTCAGTTCAGTGGTGTTCATGATCTCTTTGATACAGAATCTATACAACCTATTTTAACCTACATCATATTAAGAGGAGACGTACATATTAAAACTATATAGAGATAGATACTGCATCAAAGTGACCACAGGTCATCTACGTCATGAAAGGTAGAACAAAAAATGCTCATCACACAATAATATGCAATCAAATAGAGAAAACATGGAATTTACATCAAATGAAAACTGGTCATTCTTGCTGATTACGATCATCTGCGTTGTAAGGAGCAGAGAAACGCCATACCACAACAATATTCTGTCTGTCAATTTTTTTTAAAATATGGAATTGGTATTAAACTGATCACTGGTCATTGTCACTGACCACTGCAACAACACTCTGTCAAACATTGTTTTTTAAATATGGAATTGGCGTCAAACTGTTCACTGGTTTTTGTCACTGACCACTGGTCATCTAAATTGCAAGAAGCACAGAAATATTTCATGTAATAAACAGTAAGCAATTACGTTTTCCAAACTGGTCACTGGTCATTGTTGCTAACCAGTAGTCATACTTCGTTTTAAGAAACATATACACCCTATAACACATCAATACAGAATGAGATAGTGAAAATATGACATTGACATAAAACTGAACACTAGTCTTTCTTGCAGACCACTGGTCTTCTACATTAAAAAAGAAAGCATTAAACATATCAGTATGGAGTGAACTCAGGAAAATATTAAATTTACATGAAACTGACCACTGGTCAATCTTGTTGACCACCGGACATCTATATTGTAAACTGTACAGAAGCGTTTATAACACACCAATATTTGGATTTGAAACTAGTTGATTTAACTACTTGACACTTGCATGTTTGATTTTTCTGATTGATTATGCACTCTGAAGATTTCTCAATGCTGCCATTAATGGAAAAACAGCAGTAAACTCCTTTCTCATTCCATCACTTTTTATTAGATTTTATTATCATTTGGCTCTTAGTTTGATGTTAAGGAAAGACAAGAAACTAATAACGAAATTGAATATAAATAAATAAATGAAATAGGAGCACTTCCCACACTTTCTCTCACAATCGGAGAAAGTGTGGGGGGTGGGGGGGGGGGGGGGGGGCTCATACTTTCTCTCACATGGTAGAAAGTGTGACAGAGGAAGGACCACACTTTCTCTCAATCCCGCACTTTCTTCTTAAGTGAGAGAAAGTGAGTCCCCACACTTTCTCCTAAAGTGAGAGAAAGTGTGGGAATGAGAGAAACTGTGGCCCAACATCAACTTATTGAGAGCAAGGTAAGTTGACGACAAACTGGCCAAGGGACGACATTGGACAGTGAAGTGCGACCCAATCTGTCGCCCTCAAAAACTTAGAATGGGCGACAGATTGGTCCTGGTGTTGAGGACCAATCTGTCGCCGGGCGACAAATTGGACAGGGGCGACAGACTGGTCGTTAACAAGCTCCACGTTTAAGTTGGAAGGTTGACGGGGTGGACGTACCGAAGATCTCTCTCTCTCTGTCTCTGTCTCTCTTTCTCTTTTCTCTTTCTCTCTGTTCTCTCTCTCTCAATCTCTCTCTCTCTCTTCTCTCTCTCTCTCTCTCTCTCTCTCTCTCTCCTTCTCTCTCTCTCTTCTCTCTCACATGTCTTTCGTCACCCTCTTGCGTACGTGGATGGTGACAGACTTTTTTCTTTTGTTTCAGACCAGTCCTTTAGGTTTAAATTTGTCTTGGTTTGGGTTTTAAGTCTTAGTATTTCAATTTGTGTTTAGTAACTATTTTGTTTGTTTATTTACTGTTATTATTTTTATTGCTATCAATATTATATGATGACGATCATCAGCATCGTTAATATTATGCTGCTGCTGCTGCTGTTGCTGATGGTGATGATTACGGTGATGATTGATGATGATGATGATGATGATGATTGTTGTGTTTAATTAGCTTGTGGTTTCCAAAGCGGCCTTGTTGTCTCGGCTGGGCTATAACGGCATTGATTGACACAACCTCTCACACCCTTCTGCCTCTTCCACTTTCTGTTCTTTCTTTTTCCGTTTTAACTCTTATCGTCCTCCTGATAGGGTCCCTTGTGGTCGGCTGGGCGATAAGCCATATGAACGGAGTCTCCTCCTCTTATCCTCGCTCTTTTCATTCTTCTAGCTCATCACTTTTCTTCTTCCTTGCTCTTCTTCTTCTGCCTCACCGTTCTTCTGCTTCCTCGCTCATCATCATCGTCATCATCATCATCATCATCATCATCATCATCATCATCATCATCATCATCATCATCATCTTCTTCTTCTTCTTCTTCTTCTTCTTCTTCTTTCTTCTTCTCCTCCTCCTCGCACTCTGTCCGCTTGCCCTTGATTCTTCTTCCTCGCTCTCTTTCTGCTTTCTTAATCCTTCTTCTTCTTCCTTCTTTCTTCTTCTTTCCTCTTCTTCTTCTTTTTTCTTCTTTCTTCTTCTTCTTTTTCTTTGCGCTTTTTTTACTTGCTTTTCCTCACTGTTCTTCTTCCTCGCCTTTCTTTCCTCCTTCATCCTCCCTTTCCCCCTTCCTTAGTCTTCGCCCTTCTTCTTCTCCCTTTTTCTTCACTCCCACTCTTCATATTCATCTCTTTCCATCTTCTTCCTTCTTCTTTTTTCTTCCACACTCTTTCTTGCTTTGTTCTCCTTTTCCCCTTGCTCCTCTTCTTCGTTTTTCTTTTTCTTCTTTTTCTTTTCTTCTTTTTTTATTAATTTTTTTATTTTTTACTTTGACCTTACTCTCCTTTCTCGCACCTGTTGTTGTTGTTGTTCTTCTTCTTCTTCTTTTTCTTCTTCTTTTTTATACTTTGACCTTACTCTCCTTTCTCGCACCTGTTGTTGTTGTTGTTGTTGTTGTTGTTGTTGTTGTTGTTGTTTTTTCTTCTTCTTCTTCTTCTTTCTTCTTCTTCTTCTTCTTCTTCTTCCTTCTTCTTTCTTCTTCCATTTCCGCTCTTTCACGTCCTTTCATCTTGTTCTCCTTTTATTCTTGTCCCTACTTCTTCTTTTTTCTTCTATTCCTGTTTCTTCTCATATGTCTCCCCCCCCCCCCCCCCGCCTGCCCCCGCCTCCCCCCCTCCACTTCCCCTGTCCATCTTCTATTTTCGTCACATTACCATCTCTCTTGCTTCACCTCTTTTCTTTCTGTTGGCGACCAGTGGGCGTTAGTTTTCCCCTTGGCGAAGGATGACATGTAAGACATGGTGACGTGTCCACAGCCGAGACGCCGGTGTGCGGCGAGCTGGCTCAGTGGTGACAGAGCACCGAGTGGGCAGCAACAGAGGCTGAGAGTTCGAATCCAGCCGGCGCCTGACAGAAACATGGCCCATCCTATCGTATTGTCGTTCTGGGGTTAATGTCAGTGTGCTGTCTGATAGGCGTATTCCCCCTCCATCCCAGTTCTCCGGGGGGAGTTTTCCTCGTCTTTCGTTGTTGGCGGTGGGCGGAGGTAGGCGTAGTTCTCCGGGGCGAGTTATCCTCGTCTTTCGTTGTTGGTGGGCGGAGGTAGGCGTAGTTCTCCGGGGGAAGTTTTCCTCGTCTTTCGTTGTTGGTGGGCGGAGGTAGGTGTAGTTCTCTGGGGGAGTTATCCTCGTCTTTCGTTGTTGGTGGGCGGAGGTAGTGTAGTTCGTTGGGGGAAGTTATCCTCGTCTTTCGTTGTTGGTGGGCGGAGGTAGGTGTAGTTCTCTGGGGGGAGTTATCTCGTCTTTCGTGTTGGTGGGCGAGTAGGGTAGTTCATTTGGGGGGAGTTTTACTTCTCGTGTTTCGTTGTTGGTGGTGCGGTGGGTGTAGTTTCTTTTGGGTAGTTTATCCTAGTCATTTTCGTTGTTAGTGGCGAGGTAGGAGTAGTCTTGGGGGGAGTTATCCTCGTCTTTCGTTGTGGTGGGCGGAGTAGGTTTGTAGTTCTCTTCGTGGAGTTTATCTTCTCGTTCTTTCGTTTGCTTACGAGGTAAGGTGTTAGTTCTCTGGGGAGAGTTATCCTCGTCCTTCCGTTGTCGTTGGTGGCGGAGTAGGCGTAGTACCCCCGGAGGGGGGGAATTCCGGTCTTTCGGTGTGTTGGTGGGCGGAGGTCAGGCGTAGTTTCCAGGGGGAGTTCGTGCTTTCGTTGTTGTTGTGAGGCAGACTAGCACACAGACAGACACACAGTAGAAAAGCGAGCTGACATGCACGTACGTTCTACAACGACGGCATATAACGAGAGTAGAAGAGGATAGAAGAGAGAGAGAGGAGAGAGAGAGAGAGAGAGAGCATCAAATTACTTCGGTTTGCCTCAAAGCATTGACAGTTTCAATCCATTGCCGCCGCTCCCCCCCCCCCCCCCCCCCCCACTCACCCCTCGCATACTCACCCTACCGCCCCGTCCCTGATCACCCTCCCCTTTCCTCCCCCCCCCCGTCCCTACCCTTCCAAACTTCCTGTTCCTCTGCATCTTGGGGCAATTCAGTGAGTGTAAGATTTTCAGAACAATGTCGCCGGATTTACCAAAGACTTTTGTGACGGCCATTTGCTTTGCATTTCTTTCCTTGTGAACAGACCCAAATTAACCTGTTTGTCTTCTTTCTTTCCTTTTTATTTCTTCTTTCTTCCCCCATTTCATTTTCTGTACTGATTCACGGTTTTAGCTTTTTTTTTTTTTTTTTTTTGTTAATCAGCATCAGAGCTGGAGATTGCAAGGAATCCAACGAATATGTTTGGCTTGTTTCCTCTTTCTCTCCCTTTCTCTCTGCTAACGAATATGTTTGGCTTGTTTCCTCTTTCTCCTCTTTCTCTCTGCTAACGAATATGTTTGGCTTGTTTCCTCTTTCTCTCTGCTGATGCCATCTTTTTCTTCGGATTCAGCGGTGTCAGAGGAGCGGAGTGCTTGGATTGGTTTGAATGTGTGATTTACGTATTTTTCCTCTTTCTTTCCTATGTTCGTCTTTCGCTATACTGGAGTGGACCTTTCTACCATGACTCTCTGACACATGTTCGTCTTTCGCTATACTAGAGTGGACCTTTCTACCATGACTCTCTGACACATGGTCGTCTTTCGCTATACTGGAGTGGACCTTTCCACCATGACTCTCGTCTCTCTGACACATGGTCGTCTTTCGCTATACTGGAGTGGACCTTTCTACCATGACTCTCTGACACATGGTCGTCTTTCGCTATACTGGAGTGGACCTTTCCACCATGACTCTCTGACACATGTTCGTCTTTCGCTATACTGGAGTGGACCTTTCCACTATGACTGTCTGACACATGGTCGTCTTTCGCTATACTGGAGTGGACCTTTCCACCATGAATCTCGTCTCTCTGACACATGGTCGTCTTTCGCTATACTGGAGTGGACCTTTCCACCATGACTCTCGTCTCTCTGACACATGGTCGTCTTTCGCTATACTGGAGTGGACCTTTCCACCATGACTCTCGTCTCTCTGACACATGGTCGTCTTTCGCTATACTGGAGTGGACCTTTCCACCATGACTCTCGTCTCTCTGACACATGGTCGTCTTTCGCTATACTGGAGTGGACCTTTCACCATGACTCTCGTCTCTCGACACATGGTCGTCTTTCGCTATACTGGAGTGGACCTTTACACCATGACTCTCGTCTCTCCGACACATGGTCGTCTTTCGCTATACTGGAGTGGACCTTTCCACCATGACTCTCGTCTCTCTGACACATGGTCGTCTTTCGCTATACTGGAGTGGACCTTTCCACCATGACTCTCGTCTCTCTGACGCATGGTCGTCTTTCGCTATACTGGAGTGGACCTTTCCACCATGACTCTCGCTCTGACCTGGTCGTCTTTCGCTATACTGGAGTGGACCTTTCCACATGACTCTCGTCTCTCTGACACATGGTCGTCTTTCGCTATACTGGAGTGGACCTTTCCACCATGACTCTCGTCTCTCTGACGCATGGTCGTCTTTCGCTATACTGGAGTGGACCTTTCCACCATGACTCTCGTCTCTCTGACACATGGTCGTCTTTCGCTATACTAGAGTGGACCTTTCCACCATGACTCTCGTCTCTCTGACGCATGGTCGTCTTTCGCTATACTAGAGTGGACCTTTCTACCATGACTCTCGTCTCTCTGACACATGGTCGTCTTTCGCTATAATAGAGTGGACCTTACTATCACGACTGTTCTCAAATAAACTGCTTTTTCTGAAACACGTTTGTCTTTCGCTCACTAGATTGGACCTTCCTGTAAGGACTGTCTTCTACAAAAACTGGTTTTTTTTTCAGAAACATTTCGGTCTTTTTCTGTACTGATTAAACTCCCAATAATGACTCCCACTCAATGAAATCAAAACTTTGTAACCACATTTTACCCTTTCTGCATTGGATTAACCTTCCACTAATGACCTGTCAATGAAAAGCTTTTAAAAGCACATTTTGTCTTTATTCCAGATCGATCTCCCAATGATTTCCTCTCAACAACAACAACAAATGTTTAACCACAATTTTTGTCTTTCTTTGTATCAGATTAACTTCCAGTAGTGACTACCTCTTAATGAAATCTTGTGTTGTTGTCCTTCTCTTTGTTAAATTGATGTCCCAGTAATGACACCCCTCCCAGAAATAAATCACCCCGCCTTTTTCTTTTTCAACACATTTTGTCTTTATACTCTCGTAACCTCCCAATAACACCTCAGAACATCTTTTATCTTTGTGTATAGCAGACTGACATCACACAAGGCACAGTGATAACTCCATTTTGATACATGTTTGAATGGAACATCTTTATCTTTGTCTGTAGCAGATTGACATCACACTAGGCACAGTCATAACTCCATTTTGATACATGTTGTTTGAATGGAACATCTTTATCTTTGTCTCACTAGGCACAGTCATAACCCCATTTTTATACATGTTGTTTGAATGGAACATCTTTATCTTTGTCTGTAGCAGATTGACATCGCACTAGGCACAGTGATAACTCCATTTTTATACATGTTTGAATGGAACATCTTTATCTTTGTCTGTAGCAGATTGACATCACACTAGGCACAGTCATAACCCCATTTTGATACATGTTGTTTGAATGGAACATCTTTATCTTTGTCAATAGCAGACTGACATCACACTAGGCACAGTGATAACTCCATTTTTATACATGTTGTTTGAATGGAACATCTTTATCTTTGTCTATAACAGACTGACATCACACTAGGCACAGTGATAACTCCATTTTTATACATGTTGTTTGAATGGAACATCTTTATCTTTGCCTATAACAGACTGACATCACACTAGGCACAGTGATAACTCCATTTTTATACATGTTGTTTGAATGGAACGTCTTTATCTTTGTCTATAACAGACTGACATCACACTAGGCACAGTGATAACTCCATTTTTATACATGTTGTTTGAATGGAACGTCTTTATCTTTGTCTATAGCAGACTGACATCGCACTAGGCACAGTGATAACTCCATTTTTATACATGTTGTTTGAATGGAACGTCTTTATCTTTGTCTGTAGCAGACTGACATCACACTAACCACAGTGATGACTCCATTTCTGTACGTGTTGTTTTTCAGAACATCTGTGTTTTTCTCTGTACAAGATCGATGGCCGTTAATTACCGCCACCCTCCGAAGACTTTTTTTCTGTTTTTTTTTTTTCTGTCATTCAAACTAAGTTGGTTTCAAAGTGGGGTGACGGCAGATGAAAATTGAAACAAGAGTAAAGACAGTTGTGCGCCCACAAACGAAAATACCAAACAACGTGTTTCGACCGATTTGGTCTTCTTCAGGCGAGGCAATGAACATTGAAGACTAGGAAAAGGAAGTTGGACCAGACGGTCACGTGGCTATTTTGCATGCACCCAGTTCCAAGAGATGAGTGACTTGTCTGTTCGCTGTTCGTTTTCATTGTCTTCCCTGTTATCTGCCACGTCTGAGGAAGACCAAATAGGTCGAAGCGCGTCGTGTTTGTTTTGTAATATTATTTTGTTCGGCGGGTGCAGTACTTTCTGTTTTTTTTTTGCTTTCTTTCTCTATACTAGATTGATCTGATAATTACTCCATCTCCATGAACACTTTTCTTCTGAAACATGTTTGCCTTTCCTTGTAGGAGATTGGCCTCCTTAGATTGACTCTGCTTTTTCTGACTTTTCTTTTTCTTTCTCTCTACGAGACTGTCCTCACAACAACGATTGCCTCTCTTGTGTGAAGCCCTTGATTGTCAAGGATGATGGCTGTGGACAAGTTTCATTGTCGCACGATTCACCGGCAAGAGCTGCTTCTGTCCATTTACCACGAAGGGCGATTTTGATCTGGAGATGGCGTTGCGGGCGATGCGTAGTCAAGGACTCTCTAGTCTCTCTCTCTCTCTTCCCTCCCCCCCTCTCTCGCTATGTGGTGTGTGTGTGTGTGTGTGTTGTGTGTGTGTGTGTGTGGTGTGTGTGTGTGGTGTGCGCGCGCGCATCGTGTGGTGTGGTGTATGTGTGTGTGGGTGCGTGCGTGCCTGCGTGCTCGCACGCGCGCTTGTGTGTGTATTTGTGTGCGCGCTTGTGTGTTTCATTTATTATGTTTTAAAAATCCCGTTTCTGTGTAAGTGAGCGAGTGAGGTAAGACAGAGAGAGGAGAGAGAGAGAGAGATTTTTTCTTATCCCTTTATACGAGTGTGTGTGTACGCGTGCGTGCGTGCGTGTGTGTGTGTGTGTGTGTGTGTGTGTGTGTGTGTGTGTGTGTGTGTGTGTGTGTGTGGTGCGTGCGTGTGTGAAAGGGAGAGAGAGAGAGAGAGAGTTTTTCTTATCCCTTTATACGAGTGTGTGTGTACGCGTGCGCGCGCGCGCGTGTGTGTGTGTGTGTGTGCGTGCGTGCGTGAGAGAGAGAGAGAGAGAGAGAGAGAGAGAGAGAGAGAGGAGAGTTTTTATTTGTTTTCAACCCCCTGGAGATCCTATGAGCTGACAGATGTCGGTTGGCTTATTGATCCGTCTCTATCGCATCACTTGGGGATGGGTTGGTAGCTGAGAAGAGGGAAATACCGGAGGAGGTTGGGAGGGGGAGGGGGGCTGGGGGGGGGGGGGTGTGAGGTGAGGTGTGTGTGTGTGTGTGTGTGTGTGTGGAGGGGGAGGGAGGAGGCGGAAGTGAAACTTGACTAAACTTGCAGCGCCCAGCAGACTGAAGACGGTGATGTAGATCTGCGCCAGAGAACCGTGACCATTGGCGGCACAATGCCGTAGCCCATACATAGGTTGGCTCGATAAGGTTGACAGCACACGCAGCATCATTGATTACCTTTAACCTTTGCACAACCACGGCAGGTTTTTTTACATGGGAAGGCTTGGAACATTTTTTTTTCTTTTGAGAGGATGTCTCCTTGTTTGTTGGGTGTTACGCCGTGCTGTATTTCTGCCCGGCGGTTCGGTGTTCAAAGCATCATTCATTCATTCGGAGTTACGGGTGTGTATATTATCACTTCACCATGGGAGCAAACAATTTGATGACTACTCATGTTTGACTTTGACATCAACATACTGACTATGTGCAGGGGAGGGGGGGGGGAGGGTGTCACGGACCCAGAAAGGGTTAAGATCATTGAGGAACGGCATGAATATTAATTATGACGGTGTCATGTCGCAACGGCACCGGGCAACCTCAAAACACTGTACAGTGGTTCACGCCTGGCTGCCTGGCATCTACAGAAGGGTTGATCAGCTGTGCACAGTATGTATGAGCAATCCAGAAAGGGTTCACATCATCGAAGGAGCGACATAGATTGAGTGTGATAAAGTATCACATGACAGTGGCACCAAGTAACATGGAACACCGTACAATGGTTTACCGATCTCCTTCTTGGCATCTTGCGTAGTATGGATGAAACTGAGGGCACGTTAGAAACCCCCAACTAATTCAGCTATGATCATTGATTAAAGGTACGATGCAGTTAAGTCAACATTGGTTGACCTTTTAAAAAGCAGCACACGGAGAACATTATGGTGTAGGAGCCAGAGACAGTGACGAAACGTTATGGTGTAGGAGCCAGAGACAGTGACGAACGTTATGGTGTAGGAGCCAGAGACAGTGACGAACGTTATGGTGTAGGGGCCAGAGACAGTGACGAACGTTATGGTGTAGGGGCCAGAGACAGTGACATACTGTGTAAAGTGGGCTAAGAATCGATTCGGAACAAAAACAAACGAGAGAAAAAGAACTGAACGTAAAAGGAATAAACTGTGTATATCGATCATGTATATCGATCACATTTGTGACCGAGGCCTCAAGTTTAAATGCCAGAATGCGACAGTAGATCAAGAACTTGGTACTTTGTTGAACAAAAAGTCTGTTCGCCATTCTCTCCTTGATTTTCCTTTCCTTTCCTTTTCCCTGTTCTGTTCTTTCTGATCTTTGTCTTTCTTTTCCCTCCCTCCACCCCCCCCAAAAAAAAAAAAAAAAAAAAAAATTCAAGTCCCCGGTCATAGTCAATGCTGGCAATGGCTGCAGCACAGCTCCAGAGTCAAAAGACTGATGATCGGCTACAATGCTTTAAAGCGGACTTCCGCGGGCGCGGGTGGACATTGTAACAGATTGCGGTCTGTGGTCAGCTGTGTAGTAAAGACTGATGATCGGCTACAATGCTTTTAAAGCGGACTTCCGCGGGCACGGGTGGACATTGTAACAGATTGCGGTCTGTGGTCAGACTGTGTTAGATAAAGACAGATGATCGGCTACAATGCTTTTAAAGCGGACTCCGCGGGCACGGGGTGGAGATTGTAACAGATTGCGGTCTGTGGTCAGCTGTGTAGATAAAGACTGATGATCGGCTACAATGCTTTTAAAGCGGACTTCCGCGGGCACGGGTGGACATTGTAAGAGATTGCGGTCTGTGGTCAGCTGTGTAGATAAGATGATGATCGGCTACAATGCTTTTAAAGCGGACTTCCGCGGGCACAGGTGGACATTGTAAGAGATTGCGGTCTGTGGTCAGCTGTGTAAAGACTGATGATCGGCTACAATGCTTTTTAAAGCGGACTTCCGCGGGCACGGTGTGGACATTGTAAGAGATTGCGTCTGTGGTCAGCTGTGTAAAGACTGATGATCGGCTACAATGCTTTTAAAGCGAACTTCCGCGGGCACGGGTGGACATTGTAAGAGATTGCGGTCTGTGGTCAGCTGTGTAGATGATGATGATCGGCTACAATGCTTTTAAAGCGGACTTCCGCGGGCACGGGTGGACATTGTAAGAGATTGCGGTCTGTGGTCAGCTGTGTGGATACTGGAGGACTGGACTGTATGCGATTTCCATGGAGTGGGTTTTGTAGTTTTGGCGATACGCACAAATTTGTTCAGGAATGGCGAAAGTAGTGCAATGACATTCACATTAACGCAGGGTGCGCCCTAACATGTAAAAGTTGGATGGCACACACACATACACACACATGTGCGTGTGTGCACGCACGCAGACATTCACACTCAGGCACACACAAAGAGTCCACAAAGAGCCAAAATACTCAGACACACACACAGACACACACACGACACACCCCACAGACACACACAGTTGTTGGGCTTGCGGAAAATGGAATAACCGCATCCTCCTTTCTCTTTCAATATACAAAGACATCGAGATGTAGAATGAACAATGATTTAATGACACCAAGTTGATGATAATTTGGCGAATATGTGTTTTGATGGGCCTGGCGAGGTGAATGATGTAATGGTGAAGTGTGTGGTTCGTGTAGATGTTCTCAATGCACAATTCATACTACATAAACAAAAATAAATAACGAAAGAACAAAAGGAAACAGTTTTTGTAATGTCACTTCTCCTGTGAATTTCGTTGAACTGTTCTTGTGAGGTTGGTTGCTGAAGACCTTCCTGGATGCCGACGTATTCTTGGATGATGAAAATAAAATGTGCTTAGCTCGTGAAGCGAAGGATGATTGGCGATGTGGGATGGAGATCCCGATGTTGTGTCCTGCCGATAAACTTGCAGGGCGACTTCCCCGTCTCGTCTCACGTGTGGGCGTCTTGATGGATCCAGACGTTGACGTTGAAAGAAAAAAAGACCTGCAAGGCGACACACGCGCTACTTAGTGATCCTTTAAATTTATACTATTTTTCTTTCTGCTTCCTGCTCCGCCTGTATGGAACATAGTCATCTTCCCTCTCTTACTGCATTTATTCTTTAAAATAAATATATCTTTACAAAAATTCTCCACCATTGAACACATTGTTCCATAGTCGTTACCATTACTTTCATTCGTTCACGTTTTGATCAGTATTATTTGCCACAGTCTTCCTATATATGGTAGGTTTATGGCTTCAAAATAACATTGCTCCCCATTTATCATATTGCTAGGTGAAGTAGATCTGCACGGGATATGGTGATGGCTGAAAATAGGGCATGATCAATACAAGACATAAGGTACTGATAGGGTGATCGATAGATGAGGATGTCAATCATCTAGTCTACCCCGGCAATAAATCGATCATGGTGCAACGATGTTATACTGGACCATCAGTGAGTAAAATAGATCGGAACTGGGAATAGAACTTGAGTCGTATATTATGTTATAGACAGACGCGGCGTGACAATACGGCTTGCACAAACGGATTTGATAGTGTGATCGATTTAACTAAACTAGAATAATATATGATCTAAGTATTATGTGAAATAAATGAATGTATCTACCTCAGCGCAATCCTTGTTTGCCAAACACTGGCGACGATCCGGTGACGGTCGTTGGGTCAACGATCTGATCAGGATCAGGGGCGTTGCATCAAAAACAACTTAGCCTATTTAGGCTTTTTACGCTCCTTTGTATGTATATAGCCCACATAATTTTTTTTTTTCGTGTCCGTTGGTCCAGTCGTAGGCTACCTCAGTCAAAATATCCATCAAATTCATATTTTATTTTAGTTGATAATTCATGTTTATCTATGAGGTTCTTAAAAGCATTAATACTAGGTGCACGTTTGATGCTAATTGTTAATTCATTCTAAAAATTGGTTACTCTGTTAGTAACTGAAAATTCTCAAATTAGTTCTGGAATATTCTTTAAATATCTTATCTTCACTGCTCCTTATAGCATTTTTCTGCGGAGTACAAAAAGCATGCTTTATCAACATCATCAATTCCATTAAATATCTTATATGTTTGAATCAAGTTTCCTCTTATTCTTCTTGCCTTAAGTGTTGGAAGTTGTAGATATTTTAATCTTTCCTGAATGAGTACGCTTTTATATTATGAATCATCTTTGTTGCTCATCTTTGTACCTGTTCTACAGCTTCCGATTGTCTCTTTAGCATTGGATACCATACAGCGTTTCCATATTCAAGAACAGGTCTGCCCTGTCGCTGGCTTACAGGATCTCGCCCCTTTCGTGTCTTGGCGTTCAAGTACCGGGCGGCCTTTTCCAGAACTTGCTCTCACACGGGCGGGCACGCCTTCCCTCTTCAGACACTCCGTTTCGTCAACCGCCATCTTCTCCTTGTCTTGCCTGCCTGCTTCTTGCTCTTCTGAGCTCATCCCTTATAAAATCATTCCGCCGTCCACTCACTGGTTGGCTATGGTTTTATACTACACTTGGTAGATTGAATAATAGAACAGTCACTAGATTATTTTGCTAGATTAATGTATAAATATGATGTATCACACCGGGTTATATTACTGGAGCATGGAGTTCTGCAAACACAATGAAACTATTTTTGATGCGTAAGCATACGGAATGAGTTTATAATTCTTACGTTGTCTTAAAAAGTTACTCTTTACGTCATAGGCGTGATGCTTTCTTTCACTAATTTGTGTAACTTTGTTAGCGCAACAACAGCAACCACACACACACACACACACACACCCTGAACACATATGCGGTATAGTTTTGAAGACAGAGAGAGAGAGGGAGAGAGAGAGAGAGAGAGAGAGAGAGTGTCTGTGACACAGAGAGAGAGGGAGGGAGAGAGCGAGCGAGCATGTATGTATGTTTTTTGGAAGGTGTAGACACAGCCCCCTCTCCCCCCCCCCCCTGGCCCTTTCACCTCCCCACTCCTCCCTAGAACTGATGCACCAGAAAACAGCCTTGATTCATCATTGGTTCCCGCCGGATCCACATTCGTCC